>OX940976.1:46148470-46429307 GCA_954871275.1 Leptopterna dolabrata | reverse complement strand
TACGGTGTGAACCTATCAAGTTTATCGCCCATATTTCTCAATACATAACCAACCGGTGGCCCGGTGGTTCTCCCGCCCCACCACCTTTTCCGTTTCATTTCTAGCCATTTCTCCTTTTGGAAGGGATGTGGGTACCTTACTTGCTATATATCTACCTATTCCAACCCTCCTAGACTACTTGAGCCACACCTTCCTAAATCATAATGCGAGTGGGTCTTCAAGGACCGGCATTAAGAACACAGTTCGGACTCCTACATTGTGGAGAAACACTATTGAAACCAAGACAAACAATGCAGTTTAAATAATCGTAGAGTGCCGTTAACTCGATTACGCTGAGAAGAATATAAATCATGAGCAATGGCTCGCAAACACACATTAAATTACTCCTAGGAGTGACCACCTACATACTTGAGAAAAAAACGTGCTGCCAACCAGCATTACCGAGATTTTGTACCAGGTTCTCCTCTTTCTGGAGGTCCCCATTCCATATGATTTCATGGAAATAAATTATAGAATATGAACGTTCATTTACATACCTGTCCATGAAATGGAACATGATTTTGGGAACAATTCATTTTAGCTTCCTGCAGCATTCACAAACCCCTATTGTCACTTCCTTCATGCGATTCATAGTATAGGCGAGGTACCGCAGGAGCTACTGCAACGCTTAAGCGATGCAACGGTCTACACCTCTGCGTTGCGTTGAAATCAGCGTCCGTTGGAGATTTCCTTAGCTAGAGGGAAAATTTATCCAATAATAGCTCAGGCCAGGAAGCCGGAAGTTGAGGGGAATAGCACGCGAATGGTGAGTGGGAAGTGAACAGGGCAAAGAGGGAGAGTCCATCCTCGCCACGTTTAATAAGATAACAAAGGCCTTTGATGAAGACGATGGGCTTATCCCTGGAGAGAGGATGTAATGAGAAAAGCTTCCCGGTATTATGAGCGAGGCAATGGATAAAGTTCACCTGAGAGAACCTGATGATCTTGCAGGCCGTGTTCCCCGCGTTCCAGGCGATTGTGCTCCTCCAGACAATGTCTGTCAACACGCTTAGAACCCCGACGCACAGATCTGGAACAAACAATTATGATTAATGTATTTTGTCAAGATTGTGCTTACGTTGCCTATCTCCTTAGAATCGTGTATCAGTCCCTACCTACAAGGAATAGTGGCATTTCCTATACCCAGCTACTTTTATGCTATTTAATTATGATCAGGTAATTATTGAGACGTGGTCTTTAATTAAGCGTAACCCACTATCTACATATTATTATGTGTTTTCCATGGATTACTGACTCATCCCGATATTTGCATTATTGATCAGATATATGAGATGTAAAAATCCTTTGCCGCCCTATCCTATCCCATCCCATCCCATACCTCATCTGTATCCTATCTCATTACTTCCGTTTCCGTTTACACATAGCTGATACCAGCAGTGCGATATGAATCGTGGCTAGGCACTCCGATAGCTACTTGAATTATTAATTCAGTATACTTCGGCTTATCAACTAAATTAATTAAGTGGAAGGTAAGAGTAAACATATATATTTACATAAACTTTTCTATTCTGACTCGCACCGTCAAGATTCATGTTCACGGATAGGTTGTCCTACGGTTCTGCTACTCTGTGTGATCAGCTAATGAAACTGCGGGATAAACCGTCAGTAGGGAAACCTTAGAAAATTACTACCTACGTGAAAACAAGTTCCGGCCACAGTATCCCATCTCCGAAAGACGAATCCCTTGACTTCCTTATAACTCGACGCGGAAAGAACAATGAAACTGATTTGATCCGTCGACCTCTTCCCGCCCTGATAGTATACATCATATAATTTCTCGATCTCGGGACTACGAAGGATGGAAGGATACGACTACATAGTCGTATAAAGTTCTCCGAGAAGGGCAGAAGTTTTGTTTTTGTTTTTAGCTGCGCTATCCGAGGAGAACCTGGCACAGTAGAATGTTCAAGGGGAAATTGGGATGTAAGAAAATAAGGAGCCATAATAGAATTAAAGGAAGAACCAACTGTGGAGCGATGAAGGAAAATGGGGAAAACATTCTGTCGACGTCGGAGTACAAAATAATTCAATCCATTACCACCACATGCACAGTTCTAATTGCGTATTCCACATAATTTTTTGAGAGTAGAATTCAAGTGTATTGCCGCTAACGGCTAACGTGGACGATTCTCACGACTCACTTGTTCTCATTTCTCAAGTTTTGTTTTCACACAGCTCTCAATACTTTCAACGCCTCTCCTCAAATACCTAGGTTCCTATATCTTTGTTGAGGATGATTGCTAGAGTAGAGGAAAGGACGGGGTTTTTGAAAATTCGTCTATTGAAAATTCAACATTAAATAATTGGTAGGTACCGTCCTCATTTTTTATCTGTGAGAATTGGTACTCAAACGGAGATTTAGATAGACAAGGCAGACAGACCCTAAGATCGAGTAGGTAGGGGGTAGGGGGTAGGGGGGTACCTACCTGCAAAATGTACTTACAATATTTGTAAGGTAGATTAAAACTATTGGTCAAAAACTGTTCTGTTCATTTGGAATGGTTTTGACCGAAAAAAGCTGCTGCAGATTATTACACTACTTGTTATCTTTATGTACTCTTCAACGGGTATTGAGATCAACAAGAACACCTACCATAATATTGCGAGGTTCGCAATCAAGTAACTAGGTTATCCTATGATGTTCGAAAGTAATTACAAACCGACCTTCAACGAGCTTAGGAAGTACCGGAGGAATATTAAACCCGATTTAATGAAGAATAAAAACGACCCGCTTTCATAAAACCGTTCGTGATTATTTGATTCATCTGTTTAACAACACTGATAACTAGGCTGGGATGATACCGCTGTAATAAGAAATTCAGCGCATATACCGAATATACCCGGACATACCCATTGTTCCCATCTTTTGTCATTATTATTTAGGCAATTTTAGATTTCAATCGACGTGAAATTCGACTTTCTAACATCTTCTCTTAACAAAAAACTGTTTCAGTGCTTTCAGTGACTAGCTCAAAACTGAAAAAGAAAGAAAGAAATGTGGAATAAACACAAAATAAATAAACCTTTAGCTTACCACTAATTTATTAAGTACAAAGCTTTTCGCTCAACCTGTGGTGTTTACGTGATTACTTACCTGATGATGCTCAGAAGTTGAGCGAAAAGCTTTGTACTTAATAAATTAGTGGTAAGCTAAAGGTTTATTTATTTTGTGTTTATTCCACATTGCAAGATGGCTTACCACATAAGGCATACAACGAACTTCATGCAACGAATTGAAAAAGAAATGTGTATCAAGTAATTTTGATCCATCACCAGATTCGTACTGAAACCCATGTGTGCGGGCTTCATGAACCACAAGTCTACATCAGCCCTAAGGTTTTAGTTTAGCCTTATTGTATGTGAACTGCTGCTCGATTCATAACTCAAATACTCCTCTTCCCAACTCGAACTTTCAACTGCCTTCCGTTTGTCATTTGAACTCAACTTTGACTAGGGTTTGCCTACTGAACTGAAATTCCAACAGACTAGGATTTGCCAACTGAACTAGTTATTGTTCTTGGTATTTACTAATAGGACTTAAATTCACCGACTGAGCTTGGGTTCACTAACCCCCCCCCCCCCCGTAAATTACCCTGAATATCTAGTTTTCTTTCATTTCAACGGAATTGTATTAACTAATTACTTCCCTACACCTGTTTTTCGTATTTCTGAACATATAATTTTGAAATTTATATTTGAAAGTTACCTGCCACAGCAAGCTGCATGATGAAGAAATTCATTCGGGATCTGGGCTTCTTTCCACATTGTAAGCCAGCCAACACGGCTGAGTTTCCGCAAACGATCAGGATAAATAGAAGCCACAGAATAGCGAACTGCTCCGTCTGAAAAAGCGAAATTATGCCAAAATGTTCTAAATTATACACATTTTTCGTGGACATATTTACAGGATTTTTTTTTTTTTTTTTCAAGGTGTAATATTTACAATCAACTGCGGTATGCAGGACACGAGATTTCCTCTCCCACCATCGATATACATCGCATGAAGCAAGGCTAAGAATATAATAAGTCGTTTTCGAACACTTTCTTTTGTAACATACCTATCATTGGACCACTAAGAAAAACTATGCAAATTTTTGCACAGTGATTTATTAGTTTCCTGTATAGATACCCTTTCTGCCTAGATCACTGGAATTCCGATTAGCTGGGAACCCTGAATTAGTAGGTTCGTTTTTTGCGGTGGATACTCACCCGCGTACACTCACACACACACACACACCGACACTACAATAATGCCACCGGAGTCGAAGTACAAGCTGTCTATCTTTCGGCTCGTTTGGCCATGAACAAGAATCATGAACTTTTTAGCTATCAACAAGGTAGAAGGTAGAATCAACAAAATCCAAAATAACCATCTCTCTTCAAATGAAATGATATCACGGAACAACAAACTGGATTTCACAAAGTATTGTGAGATTGTCAGCTCTTCCCCAATAATGATATCTGGAGTTATGCAAACCGTATGATTCACACTCATGTTAACAAAGCTTTTCAGTTCAAACTTCAGGGCCCAACGTACAGTGCTCCGGTTGGTCTAAAAAAAAAGCCTCAAGTTTTCGAGCTACGGCGTTTTAATATTATCAGCCTCTATTTTTCACCCCTTAAAGATTACTGACAATAACGCCGAGCTTCGCGACCAATTAGACCCCAAATGGTACTTACAAACCACATTTTTTTCATTAATTACGCCAAGTAGGTACGGTGTACGGACAGAAATTTTTATATTGCATTTTCGGATTCTACGTAGCCTAAAACGCAAAACATTGAGTTTTGAGGGGGGGGGGGGGGGTCCAAAGGTCCATTGTTGAAAATAATAAACCAAAATTATGAGACAGTAATTTGTGGGCTACTGTCATTAAAAATCTTGGATAAACTGCAGAGGAAATTAATGGGACATGTAATAAGTTCGACTCACGTCTAGGTATCGATCTGTTGAACAGAAAACGCCCTAGACGAAGGTAGCCGGACCCCTAACTGGAGGGTTATTATTCGCATTGTTGTGAGTTATTAATTCCTCTAATTTGCTTCTCAAGAACAGCTGCTACACAGTTCTGAAAGATCTCCACTGTTCGGGAACTAAACATCGGCCAAGAATAATAAAGCGGAAGGAGATTAGAATCATTATTCCAGCTGGATAACGGTATAAAGTTCAAAAGTTTCTACTGTTATTTTTACTGATAACTCTTAGATAGCATCAAAAGTAAAATTTAACAGCGTAGAGTCAGAAGTTAAGTAATATTGAATCGGAAGCACATCCAACGATTCAGCGATTAGCAACTTTTCCTCAAAAGATCTAACCAATACCCTCCCACAAATTATTTCAGTTCATTCATCCAACTCTTTTTCCTGTTCGTATATGAACCTAAGTACACTCCTACATACATTAGTACAAATTAATTTAGTGTAAACTAATTGCATGTATCAAGGTATGGAGGCTATTGTAAAGCATACTCATTCGGAAGACGTTTTTCTCTGGGCTCTACGGTTTTCTACAACCCCCCCCCCCCCCCCTACAAAAAATTGCAAAATAAGACGTCTCTCATCTGCAGACGGTTTTGAGTGCTGCATGATCTGGTTTCTCAAAGTTTAGGACAAGCACAAATAGGCGACAGAGGGAAGGCATGAACCCCAGTTGACGTATACCACTCTCTCAAGGCCTTCCAAGGAGGAAGAATTCGCAGTGCAATAAAATGAATAAGTTTCCTCGCTCTTTTCAGAGAGTCCCTAGTCCAAATTAGGTGCGGAATATAATCTACTCCGTTCCCCGTTCCATTCAACGTTACCAACACTTTCAGACCCTCCATACTAGGTTACAGCCCAAACCTTTCCTTACCAGGGACAAAAGTTTCCCAGCCTAACTTGGTAGAATGGGGGCGTTTTAGAGAGAATACTCTCTATTTGAATATCCTTTTTGGCAGTGGACAGACCGAGAGCGGCGACCCTTCTCGCCCACCACTGCACCGCCTCTCCAACTCTTCATGATCCTCTTGTTTACTTTTCAACACTCTCACTCTCTCTCTCTCTCTTTCGCCCAGAACAATTCAGAAAACGGAGGTTTGAGGCTCATAAAAGGGCCGACCCATAATTCACCATCTTCTGTCTCAAATACATCGCTCTGCTATTTATTTTATTACCCTCAAACCCCTGCGGGAAAAATTCTCTCTCACTCTTTCGCTTCTTCTTTTCTGTCGCCCACTCTGTCGAACACAGTCCTTTCTCACCCTCTCATTTTTTTCACTTCAATGTAGATTGTCGTTTTTGTTTTCGTCTGTCCCCGCAGTGAAAAAACGTCTGAACATGAACGTATAGAATTTGGAGGTGGAGTATCCATGCATGATTTTGACTCGGGACCGTCTGCGATCCAACCCGCGTGTACCCTCAGAATTTCAGCTCTCTACGACTATTTTTCGCGTACTTAGACGCGTTTCAAGGAAGTAGTCAACATTCATGTTCGCGCATGCGCAGACGAAAGTTACAGTACGATTTCAGTGAAATGCATATGAAACTATCAAAGTATTATTCCTGATCGACCCTCCGAGTTTGAATTCATTTCAACTATATTTAAGGTGGTAGTTATGGGCGTTTCAATTATTTCACGTTTGCGCATGCGCAGACGAAAGTGACCCAACCCGCATCTACCTTCCAAATTTCAGCACATCTTGACCATTATTTTGGGTAGTTATAGTTATGGGCGTTACAAGGAATTGACCACAGACAGACAGAAACGGAACCAAAAATGTTCCTTGATGTCTGAAACGCAAAATGGTAGTGGAAATTTTCATTTTGGAGGACTCTTTTTTTTTTTTAAATCAATCGCGAATCCAAGGCTACCTTATCTTCCGGTAGTGAGGAAGCATTAATCAGAGTGGGCCTTTAAAATAATATGGAAATATATTATTGCTATTAACGTCTGTCCACACGTAACTACTGAATTACTCATGTAAATAAAGTAAGGTTTGGACGGAAACTTCATGTTTTTTAATGAATCGGGAAATAAAGACTAAAATGAAGAAGTAATGGGGTGAGCAAACAATTTTCTGAGTTCCCGTCATGCCGGGGTCGGTTTTTAGTTTATTATTTTCACTAACGAACCTTTGGAATCGAGCTTGAACAAAAAATTGCAACCCCCCTCAAAATGGTTTCCATTCAAAGGTACGTAGAATCCAAAAGTGGAATAAAAAAATTTCTGTCCGTCCGCCGTCCGATGTACTTCGCACTTTCCTTAGTTGCCATGAACAAAAATTGATAAACATTTGTGTGCTTGATTACATTCATCGATTTCGATCATGACTCTTCGTCAAAGGTACTTGGAGTTCAGTGGTCTCCTGCCATGGATTTTTTTGCGTGTATAATCGATTATATTAACTTTCCATGTACAAAACGCAATATTCTTTCAGTTACAGCCCGCATTTTCGACCCTTTGGGTTTAGTCGTACCTGTCACACTTGTTGCCACACTTATTATCAAGGCGCTGTGGCAAAATGGTTCTGATTGGGATGAAACACCACCATCGAAATTATTCATCGATGGAATGAATTTAAAGATGCACTTCCTCGTAGGTTTCGCAGATAGTTCATCCGAGGCCTACGGAGCATGTAGCTATGTCCGTACCATTGTTCCTGGAGTAGTAACGCCTGAATCTAATCTCCTTTTTGCAAAATCAAGAGTAGCACCGTCCACTGTTGTTACCATTCCTCGTTTAGAGTTATGCGCAGCTCTGCTTTTGTCCCGTCTCATGCGGCATGTGATTGAGAGCTATGGAAATCTTCACAGATTTGATTCAATCGTTGCATTAACTGATTCAAGAGCTGTCCTGCATTGGATTAACTCTGACGCATCAAGGCGGAAAATCTTTGTTGGGAACCGCATCGCACAAATTCAGGAAAATCTCAGCTCTGCTCATTGGCCTCATGTTTCAGGAGATGATAATCCTGCTGTCGTTCTCTCGCGAGGTGTATCACCCTTAGAATTTATGAATCATTCGCTTTGGTTTCACGGACCAACTTGGTTGAAAAAAGATGAGTCTCACTGGACCCCGTAGTACCTGAGGTAGAAGTCAACACTTCGTTTCTCGTTGTAAAACCCTCTCAGAAAATTCTCCAACCTATATTGGAGCGCATTTCCTCTCTTAGGAAATTATTGCGAGCGACTTCCTATGTGAAAGAAGAAATAGTCGAGCACAGCAAAGGTGAACCTATTCATAGCAATATCCGCCATTTAGATCCCTTCTTGCACGAGGGAATCCTCAGGAAGGGGGTCGCCTCCAAAACTCCCCGCTTTCCTCCGCCAAAAACACCCTATTTTGCTACCCACAAAGGGTAGATTTGTCGAACCGATCATCGATCAATATCATGTTGATCTCCTACATGGTGGACAACAACTTGTATTGTCAGTGCTACGCCAGAAGTATTGGATTCTGCTGCAATATCTCGCATTCTGATGTTTCCCTACTCGACCAAAACCTTATTTATTCCAAAAATGGCTCCACTTCCTGGTTTTCGAGTAGAAGGAGCTCGAGTATTCGAACGCACATGAGTGGATTATGCTGGACCATTCCTCATCACTCCTCATCGCAGACGAGGTCAACCACTTCTGACCAAGTCATATAATATATGCCTTACAGTAAAGGCTGTTCATATCGAACTCCCATCAGATTTAACAGGAGACTGTTTCATGACCGCATACAAGAGGTTTCATTCACGTAGAGGACCATGCTCATTTATGTTCTCAGATGGAGGTAACTTTGTTGGTGCTAGACGCCAACTCAGTGAGCTTGGAGAACTTATCAACACCCCCACTTTTCAAGCTAGCATTGGAAATGAGATGGCCTCCCAAGGTATTGATTGGAAAGTCAATCCTGCGTGTGGACCTTGGTTTGGAGGAATTTAGGAATCAAATATTTCAAAGGGCATTTACAACGCATCACTGGTGATCTAATTCTAACATAATATGAGGAGTTCAACACTGTCCTCACACAAGTGGAGGCTGAGATGAATAGCCGACCATTATGTGCATTGAATAATGATCCCAATTCCATTGCTGCTCTTACACGAGCCCATTTCCTCACCGTTGGGGCATCTCTGGATCATCTTCCAGCTCAAGATGTTCGAGATGTACAGTCTAACCGCTTTTCAAGGTACCAACTCATCGAGCGCATTATTCAGGACAACTGGGAAAGATGGAGGCGTGAATATCTAACCACATTACAGTCTCCTGCAAAATGGAGTTGTGGCTCTACTCCTATTCAAGAAGGAACTTTGGTTATTGTAATGAAGCCCCCACCACTTCGCTGGCCTCTTGGCATTATTGAAAGGGTCTACCCAGGTAGTGACGGTGCTGTACATATTGTGTGCGGTCAGACCAAGTACAGGCAGCTACTGTCGACCAGTGGTCTGTCTACTCCAAACCTAACAGCCGACCTCTACGCAAAGACTGTATCTCCTTCACTTTTGACCCCACTTGAAAATTGACTCTTCTAACCTTGATCTTGTAAACTTTGTATGTTCTACCACTTAAAAATAATGTTTGTTGTACTGCTTTTTGATATTCTATGCTCATAATTATTCATATAACTTGTTTTATATAACTTGTTCAGAAACTAATGTTTCATGGTGGGGGTAATGTATGAACGAAGTGGTGATTTTATTCGTTGCTTGGTGAAAGGTAGTTCTGTTCACATTTCTGTTTACACCAGTTATCCCTGATCTTTTGCCTCTCGCATTATAGCTCGAGCCTCCTTCCTTCATTCCCACCCACTCCTCGTCTATTCACTGTGCATCTATCGCACCTATCGTTCTTACCATCAAGTTCAGATGATAAAGCTTTTAATTTTATATTTCTGCAAAAACCTCAATTTCAACCCGCATTAAATATAAAATTCAGTACGCACCTCGAGTGAATTCCTATTATCACCTTGCTGTGAACCATCGCCTATTGAAGAAAAAATCTTACATTTTCATACCACATGTCTCAGGAAATAGGTAGGGAAATCCTCTAATTTCCTTTTCCATTACTACCTACCACCCCTCCATAAACAGGTATTTGGACGTCACCATAATAATGCTACCGCAGAAAAGGTGAGCATAACATTTATTTTTATTATCACCTATATTTTCCCTGTATTTTGCTGCTCGGGGCAGCTGGTCCTTCGTAATAAATTTGTATGTACCGTGCTGCATACTGTCTAGTTGGTTGGCGAGGCTCGGCGTTACATTCATCTCTAAGGGATTAAACGGCATAAATCTGGCCCAGATATCATTGCTAGGGAACTCCTGATTATAATCACGCTTGGCTGTATGAAATCGAGCTGGTTTTTATGATAATTCATTTGAAGAATAATTGCTCTTTTGGAGTTTGTTGGTGTACTTCTGTAACTTGAACAAACGTTATGCTTCATGAATAACATCAAATCATTATTAATATTAATGATTGAATTATGAATCCCACCCATTTTTATGAAACAGTAATTCTAAGGCCGGCTCCAGTACTCGATTTAGGGTTTTCCTGGGGGAGCACGAGGGTAGTTACTGACCACAGAATACAGTGATCTAAGCATAAGGGGCATCTATATAGGTAAATAGAGTGAACGTGGGGATAACCCAACGGCCTTATCAGGTGGAATAAACCGGTTCCCGTGAACCGGAAAGCGTGGAAAAGCGTCTCATTGTCAAATGTGATATCACTATATTGTTTTCTGTAATAATGCTGCACCCACCGGCGTTGAATTTATTCGTACAAGACATAATACATATTGATGTCATGGTACTCTTACAGTATACCATTCCTGAAAAATAAGTAATATTGTTACCAATAAAACCACGGAGAAGTCGAGCTGGGCAGTGAGAGGGAAGAAGCCCAGGTAGCTCTCCCTCCAACGGCTCCCAACAACCGTCGATTGACTGGGGGAGGGTAGAGGCGCCTTTGTAAGGCGCTCGGCTTGCCCAGCTCGACATTCATCCACCTTCACTCAAACCAGAGCCTTCTCTCTCTCACCTTACCTCCTTTTCATCAACTCACCCTTCTCCTCAACCCTACGTTCTCAACGTGGAGAAAACCGGACAAGAACTTCCTTCCGAATATTCAACGTGGTGAAAACCGGATGAGTATCTTTCCCGGATAGCCAATGTGGGAAAACCTGACGGATATCCTCCCTTCCTCTCTTCCAAATATCCAAGGAGGTGAAACAGTGCGGATATTTTCCTATCCCAGTACCCAACGAGGTGAAAACCGGATGGATATTTTCTTATCCTAAAGACACACCCAAGAAAGAGAAGACCGCGCGGATACGCTCTCGCAGTCCTCTCTCACCTCCTCATCCAACTTCACCTTCTCTCTTCCGAAACTCCTACCTACGTCGAAGCCCGAGTCACATCACAGCGGTAACCCCAACATTCTAAGCCGAAAATGCCGAATGAACCGGAGCCCGCCACGACCTTCAGCCTCGACGTCATGACCCCCACGTCCAGCGTCATGACCGATCTCACTCACGCTGTCACCATTCTACGCACCCAACCCCACTCTCTAGTTCTTCCAGCTCAATGCGGATTTCTCCGCATCCAAAATCAAGACTCAAAAGTCCATGTACTCAAAGACAATCTCGCTTCTGCCCTATGACATCCTCCTCCATACGGCAGACATTTCACCTGACTCAGCCACCACCTACATCGTCTTGTGCGCCCGCCTCATCACCCTCTATCAACCCTCCAAGCACCCTTGGATCTCTGCCCTCTCCCAGCCTCAGCAACTCTGCGACCTGAAGCCCAGCCATCTCTTCCGAAGGCTCCGACCTCAACTCAGCAATGTCCTTACCACCAACATCACCAAGACCTTCTGGCTCAGGGCGCTGCCCCCCCCCCCCCCCCCCCCCCACATCCAGATCTCTCTCGCCTCCCACCTCGACACCGACGATGAATCCCTGCTCCTCCTCGCCAATACCATGTATGACATTAGCACATTCGCTTCAGTCAATGAGATCGGACAGCCAAACGACCGCTGCCCTCGATCTCCCTCGGCTTCTTCCAGTCCCCATCGAAGCCCCTCCGTCGACAGATGGAACCACCCTCCTGACTGAAGCACCACACCACCAATACATCACGACGCCCGGCCCCCTCCAAAACCTCAGCAACCTCCCGCCCCGCCCCGGTGCTGGTACCACACTACGTTTGGTGGGGCCCAGGCCCGAAGTTGCAAACCACCCTGTGACTTCCCGGCTCCCGACTCCCAGGGAAACACCAACCTGCCCTTCACCGAAAGTGGAACAGCCCCACAAACACCTCCAACATCTTCTCTGACACCTGCCTTTCTGCCTTCCTCTCAACGGAGAAGAAAACAGTGCTATTTCATGTGCTACATCTCATGACAGCACTCCACCCCACCTCCACTGCCATTCCACAACACATACACCTCGGTCCTCAAGGCTCCTCGACCCACTGAGGAGCTTCCGCAGCCACCGCCTGGTCTCGCTTTGGAACACCGATCGTCAGCACCGACCCCAGCTGAGGCCCTCAAAATCCCTACATCCGCCGTTGCACCCCACGCCGCCCTGATCTCTCAGCTGCTTTCCATTCGCTGCAGACAGTCAAACCTTCCATTCAACTGCTCTACACCGCAAACGGTACCCCATACCCTCCTGCAGTACCTACCTCTCCAATGTGCATATAAATGGCCACACCTAAAAATGGAACTTTACCGCGGCTGACTTCAAGAAACCGATCCTGGGTGCCGACTTCCTCTCATACTTCGGGCTACAGGTCGACATGAAGAACTCTCGTCTCATCGACCCCATCTCACAAGTCGAATTTATGAAACCGATAGGAGGTTTCATAAATTCCGTCACACCCCCTCCGCAAGTCAACCCCAAATTCGCCGCCCTCCTGGACGCCTACCAACCTGGACCGAGACAGACATCCCACCTCTCTCATGTTCAGCACTACATTGGGACAACCGGCCCACTGCTCTCCGCGAAGGCTGGACGCCTTCACCCTCTCCAGCTGTCACAGGCCAAGGCCCACTTTGACAAACTGATCAAAGACGAAATCATCCGCCCTTCAAATCCCATGGGCCTCACCACTCCAAATCTGACAGAAGCCGGACGGTCCAATCCGCCCCTGTGGGGACTACCGCAGGTCAAACTCGCGGACGACACCACCGGGATAGATTTCTTCTCCCACCTCCATGGCACCACCATCTTCTCCACCCTTGACATCTCCCGGGCATTCCACCACATCGACATTTATCCGCCCGACATACCGAAGACCGCCATCATCACGCCTTTTGGAATCTTCGATCAAAAACGCCGCCCACCATCAAAAATCCCTCATCGACGCCATCCCACAACCGTTAAGAAAAATTACAACGGCAAGCTCGCGTGGTCCCCAGAGCTCCAGACTGCATACGAAAACTGCAAGACGGACCTAGAGAACTCTGCCCTCCTTGTCCACCCAGCTCCCGACGCCACAATCTCCATCACAACAGACGTCACCGACTGGGCCATCGGCGCGGTCCTGCACCAGCACATCAACAACACTGCCTGCCCCTTAGAGTTCTTCTCCAAGACCCTCGCCGATGCCCAACGAAAATACTCCACCTTCGGCAGAGAACTCATCACCATCTTTGAAGCCATTAAAGCATTTCCGCGATTTCCTCGAAAGCCGGCAATTCTCTGTCGCCGCCGACCATAAACCGCTGACACATGCCCTTCTTCAAACGCGCAAATCGGCCTCCCCACACCGCATCCGGGAGCTGGCATTCATCGCCAGGTTTACAACATAGCTCATGATTTCATAATGCAAACAAAGAAGCGAAGAAACAAGTTCATTATTTTTTATCATCGAGATATTATTTGTCATTGAGAAACAGTGCCTAGTGAGCAATTTTCAAAGTAACATTCTCAGAACTGTCCTCAACTTATATATTTTTTCAAGGTCATTTTAAATTCCGACTATTCAAGATTTCATAAAACATTGGTATCCCATAGATAGTTAGTAAGCTAAATAATTTAGGTTATTATAATTCGAGCCAACGTCCAGAATGGAAGTTTTTATCTTCGTTCACATTCAAAGTTGACGCATCTGTCTCATCCGAGGTTTTCGTTATCTAAATTGGAGAATTCTGTATCTATATGTATGAGGTGGCTCAGTAGCGGCGCGTATGGTTTGGCGTTTCCCCCTACATCGGAAACATGTGCAATATCCCGTCTCATTCCTGCTCTATGGGGTAGGGAGACCATTTTGTAGTTGGTTAGGTTCAATTAAACATTCCTGGTTTGTTTTAAAGTAGTTCTAGAAGTTTGGATTGTGTGTTCGAGTTTATTACGGTAGGGTAGAGGGAGTAGGTATTCAAGATTATAATGCTCGAATATATTAGTCTTGTGTAAAGGTTTTGTTAGTAAATTCGTAACAGCATGGTTTCTTTTAAAGTTGAGTCGAGTTCACATTGGATCCGCCTCTAATATAAGTTTGATAAACAGACGAGATACCGCCGAGAACCCACTTACCTCGCAGTTAGTCGCATACGCGCCTGCAAAGAAATCTCCCAAGAAATGTACATCCGATAGCTCAAGCTAGTACTTAGTCCTGCCTCGTAGAGATGAGTGAGTTGATTAAGGTTGGTGACGATTCTCCTTCGATGAAATTCCCAACTGATATCGATGGATATCATTTAGAGTGTATATGGAGAATTGCCAGTAATCAGTAATATGGAAATGACCTCTCTGTCCTCATCAAATTTGCTTAATTCTAATCACTTGAGACTAAGCTGGTTTTTTGCATTGGTGTTAAATATGGAGTTAGCTGTCGGTCGTTATAGTTCACACGGGCCTACGAACGAACAAACAAAAACAAGTTTTTGTGTTTCTATGTACATTTAAACGTAAAATATCAAAAAAATAGAGAAGGGGCTGGCTATTTTTGCGCTAGGTTCTAACGTTTCATTATTGAGCATTATTGTCTGAAATGTTTATTGGAGTAAGGAATGAATGATGAAGTAAGGAATCTTTAAACCTCATTGACGCAATGAGCGAAATGGGATCTCGCTTGACTCTACATAACACCCTTGGATATATTCCGATCGGTCTGCAAAGTTTTGGGACACAAGTAGGGCCCAAATGGAGCCCGTGTGCAAAAGAACGAATTTTTTAGACCAAAACTGAATTAGTTACGACCTACGGCGGACGGATATTGCATTTTTGGAATCTACGCACCTTGAAGCGTAAAAGAAAAAATTTTGAGGGGGTGGTATAAAAATTTTTTGCATTATAAAAATTATTATTCGCAGAATAATAAACGAAAACGCTGCCAATTATTACAAAACGGTTTATTATTTAACTGTATAGATGCTAATTCTGCGTAGATCACTGTTTTCTGTCGTTAATACGTACACATTGATGCATGACCTTCGTTCACGTTACAAAAGTGCCTATCAACAAAATCCAAAAGAGTCATCATTCTGCAAATGAAGTAATTTCACAAAACAACCAACTCGACTTCATGCTGCCATCCGTGATTATAATCAGGTACCCCTAGCAATGATAATAATATTATCGGGGCCGGTTTTATACCGTTTCATTCACGATCATGTTGACGAAGCTTTTCGGTGCAGCGAACGACTGGTCATACAATGCCCCGGGTGGTCTCGAAAAATTCTTTAGTTTGAGGTCAATTTAAAAACGTAAAAAAAACCATACCCTTCTATCGAAAGTTTTTGAGCTACGGCGTTCTGAAATATTCAACCCCTACTTTTCACCCCCTAGAGATGACTGACAGTAATGCCGAGCTTCGCGAACCAACTGGATCCCAAATGGGACCTACAAACCACATTTTATTAATTTTGGTGAATGGTAACTAAGAAAAATGCGAAGTACGGCAGACGGACAGAAATTTCTTTAAATTCCTTTTTTTTTATTAATTTTTTCATTTTGAAGGGGGGGGGGGGGGGGTTAAATTTTCTTTTCCATGCTCGATTCCAAAGGTTCATTATTGAAAATAATAAACCACAATTTCTGTCCGTCCGCCGTACGCCGTACTTCGCACTTTCTTAACCTTAATTAATGAAATTTGGTTTGTAAGTACCATTTTGGGTCCAGTTGGTTGACTAGCAACAAGAAGTAATTAATGATTGAATTATGGAATTTCGCGCATTTCTATGAAACCGTAATTCCCTGGCCGGCTTCAGTACTCGATTTAGCGCTTTCCTGGGTGGAGCTCGATGGTATATTGACCACAGAAAACAGTGACCTGCGCAGAAGGGGCATATATCCAGGTAAATAATAAACCGTTGTGTAATAATTTGCAGCGTTTTGCAGGGCAACGTCGCGTCACCCGCGTCTTTCAAAGTCATGCGCTTTCCCGTACAATACAAAACAACGTTTTTTGTAATGTATAGAGGATTGCAAAAGAAACTCAGTACTAAAAGTGGTACTGGTGTCATGGATGGACGATAATATTGATCACTGTGCCAGTAAACTCACTCATTCCCTGTTAGAACCACACGAACAGAGATGTCCTCTGTTCCTAGGTTCTTAACCATTCCTTATCCTACAGCGTCAGCGTTTGGTCTAGATTGGTACCAAACAGCTGAATAAACTGACCAGACCAACATTCCAGGGTAATTGAGATTTTAATCATGCTTCATCGCACAATCCCGCTGAATGGGCTTAAACATGCAATGGCCAGAACCACGAGATGTTAGTCAGTAGCTGCGAGGACACGACCGAGAGGGATTCAACGCATTTATCCCGAGCGATCGACTACCAGAGGTCGGAGAACCCTCTGGTTGGGGTTCGGCTGGCACTGAGCCAAAAATCTCCCTTCGCAGTGAAAAGGCAAGGTATTCCTCAGAAATACAAGCCCACCTTTCGTCCCGCCACTGAATCAATTGTATAGGCTCGTCTTTCCGCTTTTTCAGTCATCTGAATCACGACCGAGGAGCCCCCTGCGGGGATTTTACTGTTCGGGAGGCTCAAGGCCGACAATAATACCCGCATAACGTTAGCCAAAAATGTTCTCCCTAGAACCGGGGACAACTATAAGCATCATAATACCGTGAAGGCGGTCAAAGACTCTTTCTCGTTCCTAAGACCACGTCTTTTTCTATAGAAATAATTGAGACTCCCTTTTCCGGAGATAGTATCGCGTTTCTTCAATTTACGACGCCCTCTCCGCCGCCACCCGAAAGACATTTTCCCTCCAAAAGAACATTTCCCTTCACTCGTTCCACCCTCAAGTCCATCCTCAAGTCTATGTAGCGAGCAAAAACTGGTTGGTTCTTCTTTCTACCAGCGAGCCTGAGAAATACCGTCTAGATTGGTCAGAGCCGTTCAACCCGAGTTTACTCAGATAGAAAAACTAGAATAAATTTAATCGGCTTGAATCAAATAACACGGAGTTTAACATCAAAACAGTTTACGCAGCCTTGATACCATCTTAGTTATTTACTGAATTCGTGATTCTGCTTATCGCCAATATCTACATAATATCTCCTCTACATATCTGGCTCGAGCAAAAACACTTACCATTAAATTGATACTTAACGTGAATATGGTCATACTTTTTCGGAGTACAACCTGAAACTATCTTGGGGTGTGTATCCATTTTGCATCCAGTTTGTCTAGCCGTTTTTTTTTTGTATGTTGATCCATTTTTTGGAAAATGTCAATATTTATACAATGTCAATATTATTATTCTTCCATATTCATAAATTTGTAGACTGAATTCGAATTAGCCTACTATTTTTGGATTTGCCAACAGTCGAACTCAATTGCCCTTTCCCTTCATTCTACTATTCTACCCATTCTAACTAGTATAATATACTATCATAAATTATATATAATATAATACTGTAATATACAATACATAATATATTACCTATTCTAATAACGAATAACCTATTCGAAACTTCTGCAAATTTAGTCAAAGGTATCTTGGAACCCCCTGGATTTTTTTTAGTTTTCAAAGGGAATATATTTATGCTATCGCAATGGGCCCAATTTTTTGTGTCATTATTTTCAGTACCTAATGAACCTTTGGAATCGAGCATGAACAAAAATTTAACCCCCTTCAAAATTTGATGGTTTTCGTTTCAAGGTACGTAGAATCCGAAAATCGAGTAAAAAAAATCCTGTCCGCCGTTCGCCGTACTTCGCACTTTTCTAAGTTACCATGAACCGAAATTAATGAAATTTGGTTTGTAGGTCCCTTTTGGGGTCTAGTTGGCCCACGAAGCTCGGCGTTACCGTCAATCATCTTTAAGGGGTGAAAAATAGGGGTTGAAATTTTCAGAACGCCCGATCTCGAAAACTTTCAATAGAAGGGTATGTTTTTTTTTCCACGTCGTTGATCTTGAACTAAAGAATTTTTTGAGACCACCCGGAGCATTGTACGACCAGCCGCTCGTGTGCACCGAAAAGCTTCGTCAACATGATCGTGAATCAAACGGTATAAATCCGGCCCAGATATAATAGCTAGGGATCACTCAATTATAATCACGGATGGCTGTATGACGTCGAGTTGGTTGTTCTGTGATATTATTTATACGGACATAGGGAAGTAGGCGAAAAATCGATTACAAGATTTGGCCCATACGTACATAGCGGGAAAAACGAAATTAATTGTAACGAGTTATTCATTAATTAATGTATTTTTTTTATGATTGAGTCATGTATTGGTCGGAGATAGATGACCTAGAATGTTGATAGTATTTCGAAAATTTGCTCATATGGTCATACCTACTGCATAACAAAGTTTATTAATTTTTATATATATATATTTTTTTTTTTTTTTCTCTCTTACGAACCGTGCTACTGAATATACGGACACCAACTCTGGCAGTCATTGGAGATTGATTGAAACTCTCTTTGGTAGGGAGTTCACGTACGCCGATGGCAGAACTTATTCCAAGGACCCGGGTGAAAATTATTCGTCACGTTCATGTCCTGGAATTCCACAGCTCCGGAATGAGATGCTCAACCAGTGGAGCTCAAGGAGGACAGGCTAAATCCCATCTCAACAGAGAGCCTTTGAGTAACAGTGGGCTAGGTACGTCGAGAATATTGGTTATTGTTTTCTCTACAAGGTATAGTTTCCTGTGGTAGGCTGAATCACTGGACATCTGTTATTGTATTTATACAATTGATTTATACAAACCAATTCATTCTTCATCCTTTGCTCTCAAGAACCAAAGCATGGATGGCCATCACTAAATATAATTAGGTATAAATACTAAATTTTTCGCAAATGGCCCGCTTTTATTCAAATTCGGTAGATAGATTATGTGTACTTCTAGATCAGAGGTTCCCAACCAGTGTGCCGCGGCACACTGGTGTGCCCTGAAGTCCCTGTAGGTGTGCCGCGAAATGTTACCGTCTTTTTTACTAGTATTTACTTTTTTAATTCATTTACAATACGTCCTAGAAAGGATTTAATAATGAAGGGTCACCAACCACAAATATCGCATTAGATATGGTGTCACTATTTTTAATTAGACGGGCATTCTGTTTTATACTCCATTATTTTTTATTATCAACTCGTCTCTTTTAACACAAAATATATGTTTGTAAGTGCATTACAATTTTGTTTTCTTCATTTTCCTAATTAGTTTCCATAATGAGCACAGCATTAACTCAATGAATTATGTTTTAAATTAATATTTTTAAAGAAAGTAACATTGTAAAAAAATCCCATAACAATACATTATGATTATACTCATTATATGATGGAGATTATTTACCCAAGTGTGCCGTGACTGAACAAGTTTTTAAGTTAGTGTGCCTCAAGCTAAAAAAGGTTGGGAACCGCTGTTCTAGATGGTCCCCGTTGAGTTTCAGCACGCTCGGATCATTGGTATGACCACTGCGCAGTGCGCATTCGCAAACGCGAAATCTAAGATAGGTACGCGACTTTTCAGGAACATATCGCCCGATTTTGGATGAAAACTTCAGGATGAAAACTTTTCTTCATACTACACGAAGGAATTTCTTTGTTGTTATGCTTCATACATAACAACAAATATATATTTGTCTGGCCGGCTCCAGTACTCGATTTAGGGCTTTCCTGGTGGAAGCACGAGGGTAGGTATTGACTACAGAAAACAGTGATATACGCTGAAGGGGCATTTATTCGGGTAAACAATGATGCATTGTGAAATAATTTGCAGGGTATTTTGGTACTCAGTCTCCTCAAAACTAACAAAAAACGCTAAAAATTTGTACACAACGGTTTATTATTTATCTGCGTAGATCACTGTTTTCTGTGGTCAGTACCCTCGAACTCCCCCCAGGAAAGCCCTAAATGGAGTACTGGAGCCGGCCCGGGAATGTCATTCAAATGCGCGGGATTCAATCATTCAGTCACTAATTATTTGTAGTTATCCATGAAGCATAAGGTAAATAATAAACCGTTGTGTAATAATTTACCTGTACAGATGCCCCTTCTGCGTAGATAGTATAATAAATCATTGTGTAATAATTTTCCGCTGTGTCGTGAGTCCCTCCCGGGAACACTCCTCTAACTTAAGTTCTCACCAATATCCAAACGCTAAAGTTAAGTTTCCGTCAATAAACGAATGAGTGGGGAGACAAGCCACAGAACCCAGGGTACACAACCTGGGGCCCCACCACCAACCCCTAACAGGGGGTTGGAGGGAGAGGCCTCACTTCTCTATAAAACCCTGGATCCTGCAGCTTTAGCTTGATTCGACACTTCCTCTAACCAGCTCTCTCTTCTCTCCTCTACCTTGCTCTCTCTCTCCTCCTCTCTTAAAAGATCCTAGATGTCGGTGGATATCCGCCGCCTAGGCAAAACCTCCTCCTTCAAAAGATCCTAGATGTCGGTGGTGATTCGCTCATAACCGCCTAGGCAAACTCTACCACCTCTCTCTCAAAAGATCCCAGATGTCGGTGGAGATCCGCCGCCTGGGCAAATTCTATCACTCACCTCCACCTTTTCACTCTCCCAAAAGATCGTAGATGTCGGTGGTGATCCACTCATAACCGCCTGCGCACTTCCTCACGCCACCGCGATGAACCAATTTTAAATTCATCACAGTGGTGAACCCGACGTTCACCCAACCTTCCTTACCTACTGTGTCAACCCCAGTCTCAAGTTCAGTTCGGTGTCCCCTTTTCAATTTCAAAATTCGGTCAGTCAGTCAGTTAATTTTCGCAATTTTCGCCCACACTCCCTCGACCGCTCGGAGATCGCACACCTCTCACATCTCCGCTCAACCACACACGCCTCCGCTCCCGATTTTTGCGAATTTCGAATTTGAAATTTAAAATTTGAATTTTTTTTCAAATTACAGACTCAACCATGGACCCGAACTCGACGCCGCCGCCGCTTCTCCGGCCGTCCACGCTGCAGCCACCCGCCGCCACGACAACGGACGCAACGACCACTGTCGCCAACCCGTTCTCCACCCTTTCGCCACCCGGCTCCGCCTCTTCACCTGCGCCCGCCGCCGCCGCCGCCGCCGCTGCAGCCGCAGCCACCGCCGCCGCCGCCGCCGCTGCAGCCGCAGCCACCGCCGCCGCCGCCGACGTCATGACCGCCTCTGCGTCATTTCCCCTCACATTACCACCCTTTTATTCACACGACCCCGCATTGTGGTTTTTTCAGGTGGACGCAGCATTCTCGGCCGCAGGGATCCGCAGCCAAAAGACACGCTACTCCCGCGTCATCTCCCTTTTGCCGTACGACATCTTGCTGCAGAAGTCAGACATCCTCCCCGACGCCGCAACCGCCTACGACGACCTCCGCGGCCGCCTCATCTCCCTCTACCAACCTTCTAAAATCGCGAGAGTCGCCGCCCTGACGCAGCCGCTACACCTCGGCGATATGAAACCCTGCCACCTCTACCGGCACCTGCGACATCAACTGCAAGGCATAATGACCGCCGACATCGCCAGGACCTTCTGGTTGCGCGCCCTACCCCACCACATTCAGATGTCACTCGCCAGCCACCTCGACGGCCCGGACGAACCTCTCCTCCGCCTCGCCGACACGGTGCATGACCTCGCCGCTGCCGCCAGCGTCAGCGAAATACACAACCCCCGCACCGCACCCCCTCCCCGACAACGCGCCGCAACGTCCCGCGAGCGCAGCCGTCCCCACTCCACCGAGCGCCACCGACCCCCCTCCATTGACAGGCGCCGTTCCCCCTCCACAGAACGCCGCCGAACCCCCTCCACGGACCGCAGACGCCCGCCTTCCCCCGAACGCCGCCCCACCCCTCCTCGGGAGCAGCGAAGAGGGTGATCACCAGCCAACACGACCCCCTCCAACACGCCTCGCCCCGCCAGGACGAGCTACCTCCCCACCGACCACCCCCGCCGATGCTTCTACCACGTAAACTTCGGGGGGGTGGGGCCCGCAAGTGCCAAACCCCCTGCTCCTTCCCCTCCGGGCAGGGAAACGCAGACGCCCGCCGGTAAACCCGGCGGGCCCCCCTCCTCGCCAACACGGGGGGGACCCCCTCCATTCCCCCCCGGCCCGCATCAACTCAACCACCACCACCAAGACCTCCTACCCTTCCTACGCCCCCGCCACGGCCGCCAACCCCACGGCAGCGCCTCGCTGCGCCACCACCTCCCTCCCCACACCAAAAGCCGTTCCCCCACCTCGGACCAGCCCCTCCCCGGCCGCCTCCACGGCCGCCAACCTCCCGGCCGCGCCTCGCTACGCCGCCACCTCCCTCTCCCGACCAAACACCGTTCCCCCACCCAAGACCATCCCCCACTCAACAACCTCCACGGCCGCCAACCTCACGGCCGCGCCTCGCTGCGCCGCCGGCCCCACCTCCCGTCCGGCCACCGTTCCCCCACCTAGGAACGGCCCCCCCTCAACCTCCTCCACGGCCGCCAACCCCACGGCCGCGCCTCGCTGCGCCGCCAACCCCCTCTCCCGGCCAACAACCGTTCCCCCACCAAGAAACGGCCCCCTCTCCACCGCCTCCACGTCCGCCAACCTCCCGGCAGCACCTCACAGCGCCGACGCATCCCTTCCAAACACCGTTCCCCTCCCACGGAACGGGCGCCCTTCCCTCCACGTCTCCTTTGAGGGAGACAAACCCCCACCACCACTCAACCCCACCACCCCTGCTACCAACCCAACACCGGACCAGACACACCCCGCCACCACCGCCGCAATTTTACAACACGCAACCCCCACCCACCAACGTCTTTTCCTCCGCTGCAAAAAAACAAACGTCCCCTTCCTGATCGACACAGGGGCGGCGCTATCAATTTTTCCAAATTCAATCCTCCGTCGTCAGGCGCGCTGTTATCGCCAGCTTCTCTACGCCGCCAACGGTACCACCATCCCCTCGTACGGGACGTACCGCTCATCAGTTTACATGAGCGGACTCGCGTACGAGTGGGAATTCACCGTGGCGGACGTGGAGAAGGCGATCCTGGGGGCCGATTTTTTGGCATATTTCGGCCTCCAGGTCGATGTCAAAAACGCGCGCCTGATTGACCCCTCCACCAACAAACCAATCCCCGGCTTTATCCACGCAATCAATCAGCCCCCCACTAAATTTGAAACCCTCCTCCAACAGTACCGCCCCCAGCGCCGCCCCTCAGCCCACATATCCACCATCCAACACTTCATTGAGACCACTGGACCCCCGATTACAGCCAAAGCCCGCCGCCTCCACCCCTTACAACTATCCCAAGCCCGCAAACACTTCGATCAGTTGATCACCGACGGCATTATCCGCCCCTCAAAATCCCCTTGGGCTTCCCCCCTGCACATAGTGCAAAAGCCCAACGGGGATATCCGCCCCTGTGGCGACTATCGCCGCCTCAACTCCAAAACAACACCCGACCTCTACAACGTCCCCCACCTCCGGGATTTTTCTTCACACTTACACAACACACACATATTCTCCACCCTCGACATATCAAGAGCCTTCCACCACATCAACATCCACCCCCCAGACATACCGAAAACCGCTATCACCCCCTTCGGCCTTTTCGAATACGTCAAGATGGGATTTGGCCTTAGGAACGCTGCCCAGACGTGGCAGCGTTATATGGATAACATATTACGTGGCCTCCCGTTCGTCTTTTGCTTTTTAGACGACGTTCTGATAGCATCCCGCAACCCCGAAGAGCACCTGAACCACCTGACCCAAATTTTGAACATCTTCGCCACTGAGGGGCTCCAGATCAACGTGGACAAATGTGTCCTAGCCCAATCCTCCGTCCGCTGTCTCGGCCACCTCGTCTCCTCCGACGGAATCAAGCCACTACCGGACAAGGTCCACACCATCAGCGACTTCCCCCAGCCCCGCACCGTCACGGAACTCCGCCGTTTTTTGGGTATGTTGAACTTTTACCGTAGACACATAAAACACTCAGCACAACACCAACAACCCCTCATCAACGCCATTCCCCAACCCCCCAAGAAAAATGACAACCGCCCCATCTCCTGGTCCCCAGAACTCACTACCGCCTTCCAAACTTGCAAACAGGACCTAGTCAACGCCGCTCTATTGGCCCATCCCGATCCCCACGCACCCCTTTCCATCACGACCGATGCGTCCGATTGGGCCATCAGGGCAGTGCTCCACCAGCACACCGGCGCCACCCCCCAACCCCTCGGGTTTTTCTCTAAAACCTTATCCCCCACCCAGAAAAACTACTCAACGTTCGACAGAGAGCTCCTCGCCATCCACGAAACCATAAAACATTTTCGTGACTTCGTGGAGGGCAGGCAGTTCTCTGTCGTAACGGACCACAAGCCCCTCACCCACGCCCTCCTACAAAGCCGCAAATCCGCCTCGCCTCGTCGCCTCCGGCAGCTCGAATTCATCGGCCAGTTCACATCCCATATTCGGTATCTGCCGGGGGCTGACAACTGCGTGGCGGACGCGCTCTCCCGCCCCACCCCCGCGCCGGTGGCGGAGTTACTGCCATTCCCCTCCCCACACACCAACAAATCCCATCAAAATCCCGAATCCGACCAAACCCTCTCCAACCTCATCTCCGCCTCCAAACTCCAACAGCTGCCACCCCTTGAGCTCTGGTGTGACGTAACGGCCGACTCACCGCGCCCTTACGTCCCACCCGACCTCAGGCGGCAGCTCTTCCTCCATTATCACTCCCTTCACCACCCCGGCATCCGGGCTAGCCGGGACCTGGTAAAAACACGGTACTTCTGGCCCCATATGAACACAGATATCCGTAACTGGGTTCTAGGGTGCCAGCAGTGCCAAACTTACAAGGTCTCGGCACACCCCCACGTCTCTCCTCAACCCATTCCCGACTCCCTCCCGTGGGAACATGTCCACCTAGATCTGGTCGGCCCCCTTCCCCCCCTCCGAGGGGAAGAAATACTGCCTCACCATGATCGACCGTGCCACCAATTGGGTAGAATGCATCCCGCCGCCCCACATCACCATGGACGCCGTCGCCGCGGCTTTCCTCAACCAATGGGTTAGCCGTTACGGTTGTCCGCGGACAATCACGGTCGATCAGGGGAGGCAGTTTGAGTCCGCCCACTTTTCAGATCTCCTCCGTTCCCTCGGGATCCAAAAAATCCGCACCACTCCCTATCACCCCCAATCCAACGGGAAAATAGAGCGGTGGCACTCGGTCCTGAAACAGGCCATATCAACTTCAGCTACATCCCCCTCTTGGACAAAAACACTCCCATATGTATTACTCAGCCTTCGAACTTCCGCCCGTCCTTCAGACAACACAAGCCCCGCACAACACGCTTTCAAAGATCCCCTCCGTTTACCAGCCGACATTTTCACCCCACACAACACACCGTCAATTAACAGGGAACCGCTACACACTTCAACACCAACAAACGACACCACTTACCCCAAAAGATTTTACACCGCCACTCACATGTACTTGAATGAGCCCGGCATGCATAAAACTTTTCAACCCCTTTATGCCGGGCCCTTTCAAGTCATCCGCTCAACACCAACCACCGCGACCCTGTTAATTGACGGAAAACCCCACACCGTCCCGTTAGCCAGGTGCAAACCCGCACCTGTGCTCCCTCAACCAACAAGCCCTATCAGTCTCCCACCGTCCGTTCCCGATGTCGCACCTCCGCTCACAACACCCGTCACCTCCGTCGCCGTTTCCGGATTTCGATTCGGATCCGGAAATGGCGGCCATTCTCCGGGACGTGTTCGTCCCGGACCCGCTATCCCCCCTACCCCCCTCGCCCGGGCCCCCATCACCGCTTCTTTTTTATCCGCAACGGATCACCGGGTTACCTCCCCGGCCCCGGCGGTGGAAGTACCCCCAGTGGCAAATTCTGCGCGAATTTCGCACAGCTCAAGCCACTGGGGTACACCCCCCCTACATTCCCCACGACCCCCTCATGTCTCCATCCTCCACGAGTTCCGCCTCGCGGAACTCATGCCCCCCCCACCCCCAGTTCCACCGGCCCTCAATTTTCAAACCCCCCAACCACCCCTCAAATTCAACCCCCCCAAAATCGATTTTGGCCCACCACCCCCCAACACCCTCAAACTCACACTACCCCCCACCCAACACCTCCGCCGGGGGTATCCAAAATAGCCCCCGTCGGGACAAAACGGCCCGGGCGACGGAACGGACGGAGGGAGCGTCACCCACACCCCCACGTCCCGGCGGCCCAGTAATCCCGCCCCGCTACGAGCAATCACGGCGGGGCCTTGAGGCGGCGGAATGCTGTTTGTGTCCCAACACTACCACACACAGCGTCCCGCCCCTCGCGGCCCCACCGCGGCCGCCCCATCATCCCAACCACACACAGCTACGCCACGGGCGCACCGGCGAAGCGGACAAACCTCCCGGTAGGTCTCCTCTGCCCCCTACCAGGGGTCTTGTCCGCATCACCGAGGCGCCCCCACACACCATCCAACCCACACCTACACCCTTCCACATCCACACCATATCCATACCCAAGCAACGGCGGACTTCCGTGTCCCCCACATTGTACCCCTACCCCCCTACCTCATCCACTGTAAATACCATCAACTATTGTAAATACGACCTCAACTATTGTAAATATCCTCATTCTAAATACTACTGTACATACTATTGTAAATATCCTCATTGTAAATACTATTTTAAATTCTCCTCATACTACTCACTACCTCAACCTACTATCTAAGTCTACTATTTAAGTCTCCCATTGTACACATCTTCTCCCAACTCATTGTACATAATTATTCATGTCCTACTCATCTACACATATCTCGCCTAGATTTAAGGATGACGCCCTCAGCACCCAACCTGTTGCCGTGGCCCTCAGCCGTTGTCACCTTTGGCCTTCCGCCCCCATTTATGTTTGCCTTGGCCCTCAGCCCCTGTCACCTTGCGCCTTCAGCCCTTGTCACCTTCCGCCTTCAGCCCCACGAATTTTAGTTTAGTCCTCACCTTTGGCCTTCAGCCCAACTTATGTTTGCTATGGCCCTCAGCTCCTGTCACCTTGCGCCTTCAGCTCCACGAATCTTGGTTCAAACTGGGGGGACCTCTGTCGTGAGTCCCTCCCGGGAACACTCCTCTAACTTAAGTTCTCACCAATATCCAAACGCTAAAGTTAAGTTTCCGTCAATAAACGAATGAGTGGGGAGACAAGCCACAGAACCCAGGGAACACAACCTGGGGCCCCACCACCAACCCCTAACAGGGGGTTGGAGGGAGAGGCCTCACTTCTCTATAAAACCCTGGATCCTGCAGCTTTAGCTTGATTCGACACTTCCTCTAACCAGCTCTCTCTTCTCTCCTCTACCTTGCTCTCTCTCTCCTCCTCTCTTAAAAGATCCTAGATGTCGGTGGATATCCGCCACCTAGGCAAAACCTCCTCCTTCAAAAGATCCTAGATGTCGGTGGTGATTCGCTCATAACCGCCTAGGCAAACTCTACCACCTCTCTCTCAAAAGATCCCAGGTGTCGGCGGAGATCCGCCGCCTGGGGAAAATTCTATCACTCACCTCCACCTTTTCACTCTCCCAAAAGATCGTAGATGTCGGTGGTGATCCGCTCATAACCGCCTGCGCACTTCCTCACGCCACCGTGATGAACCAATTTTAAATTCATCACACGCTGTTTAATAATTTACCCAATAATACTTCAACGTTTGTTCGAGTTGCAAAAGTACCTATCAACAAAATCCAAGAGATCCATCATTTTGGTTTATTATTTGCAATAATGAACCTTTGGAGTCGAGCATGAAAAAAAGTTCCCCTCCCCCCCACCCCCCCCCCCCCCTTCAAAATTTGATGGTTTACGTTTCAAGGTATACGTAAAATCCGAAAATTCAATAAAAATAATTCCTGTCCGTCCGCCGTACGCCGTACTTCACACTTTTCTGAGTTACCGTCAACCAAAATTAATGAAATTTGGTTTGTAAGTCCCGTTTGGGATCTAGTTGTTCCTCGAAGCTCGGCGTTACCGTCAATCATCTTTAAGGGGTGAAAAATAGGGGTTGAAATTTTCAGAACGCCCGATCTCGAAAACTTTCAATAGAAGGGTATGTTTTTTTTCCACGTCTTTAAATTGATCTTGAACTAAAGAATTTTTTGAGACCACCCGGAGCATTGTACGACCAGCCGTTCGTTTGCACCGTAAAGCTTCGTCGACATGATCGTGAATCAAACGGTATGAATCCGGCCCAGATATCATTGCTAGGGAGCACCTGATTATAATCACGGGCGGCTGAATGAAGTCGAGTTGGTTGTGCTGTGCTATTAGTTCATTTGAAAATTTATGGAACTTGTGTATTTCGTTCATAGGTAGTTTTGCAACTTGAACAAACGTTGAAGTATTATTGGGTGAATTATTGCACAGTTCTATATTATTACACAACGTTTTAATTTACTATCTACGCAGGAGGGCATCTATACAGGTAAATTATTACACAACGGTTTATTATTTACCTTATGATTCATGAATAACTACAAATAATAAATTATTGAATTATTGAATCCCGTGCATTTGTATCAAACTGTAATTCCCGAGCCGGGTCCAGTACTCGATTCTGGGCTTTCCTGGGGGGGAGCTCATGGGTATTGACCACAGAAAACAGTGATCTACGCAGAAGGGGCATCTATACAGGTAAATAGTAAGCCGTTGTGTAATAATTTTCAGCGTTTTTTATTGCATTTTCGGATTCTGCATACCTTGAAACATAAACCTTCAAATTTTGAGTGGTGGGGGGGGGGGGGGGTTAAGAAAAAATGTTTTCATGCTCGATTCCAAAGGTTCATTATTGAAAATAATAAACCAAAATGGGCACCTTCTGAGAGACAGGCATCTGAGGGACGTCCTAAGAAGAACATGATATTTGTATTTCAGTTCATCAATCACTCTGATAAATCATTAATGAAATCCATTCTACGGCTACCTTAAGTAAATTGATTTGAATATTGAATAATTTATTTCATCTGAGTACGTTCACAACAAAATAATAAGATTAGTTGCGGCGACAAGACTAAGGGCGGTAGTAACCATTGCCAGCAATCAATAATGACTGAATCGCAAAAACAGGACCGATGTCTAATCGATTTGTCCCCATTTCCACTTCGTCGTTGTTCTGACGTTGCTGGACTATCTAATTTATTAAACGGTTCTTCACTCAGTATGCTAATTGTTTACCGTGGTTTGGCAATAGGAAATACCATCAACCAATTTACATTTCCCCGTCTAAACCCAATTAGCAAACCCGAATCCATGTTGATGACAGGCAAATGCAGCAGAATAATAAGTTCTGCTCGTTACTATTGAGTATTGAGATAACTTCCTTCAACGAACAGTAGGGTTTTTTTGTTTTTTTTTTACCTTGCGTTTATTCACACATATTGCCAGCACCATTGCGTCATTACAATACATAATGAATGAATATATATAATAAATAGCAGTTATATACAGTGGATGTAATTATTTAGTATTTCAATCATAATTTTATGCCAGCATATTTCATGAAGTTCAAGATGTCTTTAATTGTCCCCGCGTTCGCCGTCTTCACCATTGTACACAACTCTTGTCCCTGCAACACTTGACCCCATTCAGCTCGTTCCTCTTCGTAAAATCCGCATTCCATAATCTTGTGGATCATATCCTCCTCAACATCGCAATGCACGAAATTGGGCGATCCTGAGACTCCCATCATGTGTAGACTTCGGTTTATATTACCATGGTTTGTCCGTAGTCTCACCATTTGGACAAAATCGTTTCGATCGAAGGGAAGGTTGAAAAACCATGGTTTGGGACTGATGCGGGGCTGTATCAGGTAGTGGTGATACCCCTTGTCCAATGATACCTGGTTGTACGTATTTTGCCACTCTACTAGTGTAGCCCTGTTGGTGAGTCGAAGCGCATCTGGGAGGGGGACAGGGGTGTGAGTGTCATCTTCTTGTAGAGTTGCTCCATACTTAGCCGCGCTGTCCGCCATATCGTTGCCAATCACATTGATATGCCCTGGGACCCATTGGATGCTGATGTTTCTGTCTGGGCACTCCAGGATAGTAGCTGCAATATATGGTACATGATGTAGTTATTGCCAACCCCTCGATGAAGAACAGTAGGGTTAATGTAGTGCACATTTTGAGCGCCTATCTTCTTTTTTTTTCAGCGCGGGTAAAAGTTGATAAGACGGTTCTTCATGCCTAAGGATTTGTATACATTTATATAGTGCGGGGCTAGTCAGCAGTTTCACGATGGCGATGTGGGTCGCTGTAGATTGATATCACAAACAGCCCAGAACCATGTTGGTTTGGCTGGCCTTATTAGGTGGTTTTGTTCGGTAACATCTAGCTCTAGACATTAGGTCGCGAGAATGAATGATTCACATGTTGTGGAACAGAACAGTAATGTTGAAAGATAATCTGGAATTATTCCCATTCTTGTTGCCCTAAAATGTTACCCTTTAAGTTTCCTGTCTCCACCCCTGGTAATTTCCTTCATCATAATCATTTTATTGTGCTATGCAACTGTGTTTTTCGCATTTTATTAATTAGGGCCCTTTCGAGAGAAATTAGTAACCCTAGGGTTACCATCGAATGCAAGGTAACCGAAAATTGCGTTCGACACTGTCTACATCGGGTTCAGTAACCCTGTAGAATCAATTGTTCGAGGTTACCCCGAGGTAACCGTTTGGTTATGGATACTTCTTCAGTGTTATGTTTATCATGACGTTTTTGGAAACACTGTGTTAAACTGCCGCTCCCCCCCCCCCCCCCCCTTTCAATCGGTGATCGACGATAACCTTGATAAGCATTAATAATGATACGGTCTATTTTCACTATGTGTTGTTGTGCTATGTACTGTGCTAATGTGCTATCTGCTCAGTTTTCCGCTTTTCTCGCTATTTCCATTCTTTTTATTGTCAAGCGATGTCCTGTAAGAAAGGCGCTACCTTTTCCTCATTTGAGGAAAATCTGTTGATAAATCCTGTCAACAAAGCTGTTTTCTTTGTATTCTCCGTTCATTATGTAGTTTTCATTGGCTGAGTGTAGATAATTACATAATTACTCGCAGAAGCATCTACCACCTATAGGTAGGTACCTACATTAACATTGTTGCATATTCGGATAGGTAGGGACATACCTGCATCAAACCTCTGGATCTAGCTTGATCATGTCACAGTTTTTCTTGAATTTTTAACTAGGTATAAAAACGTTACATCCATCTTCCAAACTATTGTTACAACCCACGGAAATAATTATTATTTATGCGAGTCGAACAAAATCCATGTTTAAAAACCATATTTATGTTAAAAGGTAAAACCTATCCAAAGTTTTCCACTGTTGAAATTTCATATTCGATAGACATTCAAATTCCGAAAGGACATACCTACGATTAGGACCTTACCTTCATTCAAACTGAGTGTAGAACCCAGCAATCAAACTAGTGGAGTGAAAACAATCTTCTTTTCCTTTTATCTCAAACTGTAGGTTCATTCTACGTCTCACGATCAACAGGGATTGCACAGCTACACAATAACTTCAAGTGCCGGTAGCTATCTTGGAAAGTAACATACCAATCGGAGTATAACTAGGTGGGCACTACCTGTATTTGAAAACGTAACGTTAGTTATGTCGTAGGTACCTACTTAGAGAGTACCCTCAGTCGTATTCTGTACGCAGAGTACCTACCTAGTATTTTGATGGGAACCTCATGTGGATGAAAATATTTCAGTAGTCACTCGGCATTTCGGAACCAACCTATCTCTGATCAGCTGAATTCATGGCTGCTCGGATTTTTTCCAAAACGACCTCACTACCGCAACTCCATCCTGGGAGAGTCGAAATCGCTGGAAGAACTCTATTTAACCCCAAAGATCAGAACTGGTATATCACATCCTGGCATTTCGTAGTCGAGGGACTTGCGATAATGCCAAATCCATTAAATCATCGTCGTCACTTCCATACATAATTGTGAACATTAACTATGAACAACTTGAGATGTCGAGAAAGCAGCTACTAATATACGACGAGAAAGAACAACGAAAATGAGAGGTAACAATCAACAAGTAACAATGACAGTTGAGTAACATTTTAATTATATTTTGACGCTAATATTTCTAAGTTCGCACTCTATCTCGACCAGTAAGAAACGGGATCGGATCAAGCTTACTCAACCCTGAGGGTAACCTCATTTTGGGAGTTCACGTAATCCTGTCGTAACCCTATAGTTATCGATAGAAAAATCGATTATTGCTTTGTCGAACGGCACATTTCGCAAAACCAGGGTTATATGTTACGAGCTTCTTTCGAACGAGCCCTTAGTTGTTACTGTTGGCATTAACAGATGCGAGGAAAGACTTTCAATAATCTGTCAACTCAAAAATGAGAAAAATTGCGAGGAAAAATCCAGTTATTCAACTCAAGTAATAAGTTGTTCGAGAGAATCATCATGGCTCGTTTCAAGACTAAAATGCGAAACGTAACACTGTTTCAATGCTACGCACCCACCGAACCGTCCGCACCAGATTTAAAAGATCAGTTTTACGGCAGACTGAAAGAGCATCTTCGAAAAGTTTGCAAACGTGATATATTGATTATAATGGGCGACATGAACACCAAGATTGGGAATGAAAACAAAGGTGTTGAACACCTCCTGGGTAACAATGGAATGGGGATTATTAATGAAAATGGCGAAATATTCGTTGATCTGTGTGCAAGGTATGACCTGGTAATTGGTGGATCCCTTCTCCCCCATAAGGACTGCTACCAGATCACCTGGAGATCACCAGACCACATTACCCAGAACCAAATTGACCACCTAGCCATATCCCGAAAATTCCGTGGTTCGCTTCACGATGTTCGGAATAAAAGAGGAGCAGATGTTGGCAGTGACCACCATTCAATTGTCGCCAAGGTCAGGATAAAGATTGTGTCTGTTGGCAATAAATTCGAGTCTCGGAAGAAGAAATATGACACCAGCAGACTCAAAGTTCCTGCAAAAGTAAAAGAGTTCCAACTTGAACTAAAAAATCGCTTTGAAGCACTAGTCCTGCCAGACTCAACTGATGAAAACTGGCAAGTAAAGGAGGTTTTCCAGGCAGCCAGTGAGGAGGTTCATAGGATTTATTGAGAAAAGGAAGAAGGACTGGATGTCAGAAAGGACTTGGAATCTAGTCAAGTAGAGGAAGGAGGCTAAGGCAAAGTTAAACCAAAGCAGAACAAGGCAGCAAGCAACATAAATGCATGCAGAACATTCTGAGAAGAGCCGATTGGTGAAACGGAGTGCAAGGGAAGATCGCAGAAACTATTTGGAGGAAATTGCGAAGAAAGCTCAAGAAGCAGCTGCAAGGAACGATATGAAGGAGCTGTACAACATGACCAAGCTGCTGGCAAAAAATAAATTTAATTCAAATCGGCCTGTGAGGGCCAAGGAGGGTAAACTCCCGACCCTCGAACAGGACCAGTTAAACAGATGGAAGGAGCATTTTGCTGAGCTCCTTAACCGCAATGTGGTGACAGTGGGACCCTTTTCTACTGAAGAGGCACCCTCAACACCATACACCTCCATAAGCGTTGACGCTCCAAGCGACAGGAGATCCTATCTGCAGTGAAGTGCAGAAAAAATGGCAAAGCTCCTGGCCTAGATAATATCCCTCCAGAGGTTCTGAAGAGTGGGCACCAAAAAACTGTATACCTCCTCTACCCACTCTTCCAGAAGATTTGGGCGGAGGAGAGAGTTTCCAAGGAATGGAAAGAGGAGGTGGTCATAAAGTTGCCAAAAAAGGGTGATCTTACACAATGTAATAGTTGGAGAGGGATCACTCTTCTTTCGTGTCCTTCAAAGGTTCTCTGCCGGATTGTCCTGAACCGAATAACGGACAGTGTCGAGAAGAAGTTGAGGAAAGAGCAGGCTGGATTTCGGAGAGGACGTAGCTGTGTTGACCTCATAACCACTCTCCGTATCGTGGTTGAGCAGAGCCTTGAGTTACAAAGTCCATTGCTTGCGATGATTGTGGACTTCGAAAAAGCGTTCGACTCGATTAGCCAAGACTTTTTGTGGGAAACGCTGAAGGAATATGGGATTCCAACGAAGTTTATCAGCATAATCAGGGACCTTTATGACGGATATGAATGCAGAGTCATGCACAACAACAACCTCACAGACCCTATAAAAGTAAATATAGGGGTGAAGCAGGGAGGCTTGCTCTCCCCGATCGTATTCACGCTGGTGCTTGACAAAATCATGCGAACAGGGATAGGTAATAGGAAACGAGGAATCCTTGATTTTGCAGACGATGTGTGTCTACTCGCACAGAGGTTCCATGACATGGAGGCAAAGCTTCAGGGTCTCATTGAGGCTGGAAGACATGCTGGTCTGAGGATCAGCGGCTCCAAAACAAAAGAAATGCGGCTCAATGCCACAAATGATCTCATCCTGGATGTGGGAGACAACCTGGTGGAAAGGGTGGATAGTTTCACCTACCTAGGAAGTATTGTTTCCACCCAAGGTGGAACAGAAGAGGACGTGAAAGCCCGCATCTGAAAAGCAAACAGCGTCTTTGTCCAGCTTCACCCGTTGTGGAAAAACCGTACCGTATCCGAAAAGGTGAAAGTCCGCATCTTAAATACGAACGTCAAGTCCGTGCTACTGAACGGCAGTGAAACGTGGAAGATGACGAAGAAGCTAAACAAGCAACTCCAGGTGTTCTTGAACCGCTGCTTGAGACGAATTGTTAGGGTCTTCTGGCAGGCCACAATCTTAAATAGCGACCTGTGGAGACGGACAAAGCAAAAGCCTGTAGAGCTCCAGATCAGAGAGCGCGAGTGGGGGTGGATTGGACGCACTCTGCGCGAGCAGGACGAGTCCATTGAAAGAAGAGCCTTGACTTGGAACCCCCAAGGCCCGCGGAAAGTTGGGCGACCCAGGAGGACATGGCGGAGAACAATCGAGGAAGGAATGAGAGATGTCGGAAAAACATGGAACGAAGTCGTTCGGTTAAGCAAGCATCGAGGAAGGTGGCGGATTTTCGTCCAGGCCCTATGCTCCCCTAGGAGTTAAAGGAACGAAGAAGAAGAATAAGTTGTACATCATCCATACTCAAGATCCAGAAGAACGCGCACCTCGTAGGTAATATTCTAATGGGAGACCTACATTGCCAACCTCAACTTAATTCCGCGCCTACCATTTAAAATATATCCAATGACGTTTCCATTTAGAGAGTTCCCGAGAAATGCGATGGGTCCAGCATTTTATGATTTTTTTGGAAAGGTGTTCTTTTGGATGCGTTTCGGGACATTATGAATCCATCCCAAGATTTAGTTTAGATTCAGTTTAATTTATTCATCTATGTATCGCACAAGAACTCGGATAAATATATATTATTTTTTTTTAAACCCAAAAGCGCCAAAACACGTGAAGTGATAAAAACAATAGACGTGTTCGAATATGGGTTATTTGGAATACAAAACGGAGTCCAGTCAAACTAAGAGTTATTTTTGGTCAAAAATCTCCATAATCGTGTATAGTTGCTTGAAAATACTTTAAACAAAAATGTTCCTAAAATATGATGATGGTTCTTAGATAAAAAATAGTATTTTGATACGGTCAATGTTTTTGCAGAAAGATTGTTTTTCAACTTTGAAAACTTCAAAAATCCAACTGCAAAATTGAATTTTTATTGTTAAAAACCATAATCTTCTTTAAGTAAGTGATGTATTAGGATGTATGGTAGTCCAATTAGTTGTTACTTGAAAAATACACTTTTCTCGGTATTACCTATGCTTTGAATTATCCTATCTATTGTAATGAATGAATCCATGAAAGTAAAGAATGCCTGCCATCAAAGCAATCTGACGGACTTTGGAAGGGAGGCGGAAATCTGTATTTTTCCTAACACTGAATGAAGAATCGTTAGGCATTGTTAAACCAAAATTTTCCAAAATCATTTAGATGATATTACGAAAAATGAAATTCATCATTCTATTCAAATGGCACAGAGCTTGCGGGACATAAATACGTAAGCCGCTTTACGTGATATTTCCCTGAATGATGGTCCTCCCGAACCCGGGATAAGCTTGAGAACGTGACGACAGACGAGTAACCGAAAGGGGATCCAGGGTACCAGTAAAAACTGGGTCCCTCCGGTTCGGATGTCGGAAAGAATAATGTAATTTACTTTAATAATTTAATGTACTTACCAGAGTGATTCTTTATCTGTGTACTTAGAGTACATTGAAAAGTTTTTCAATCGGTACTAACGGAGACCTAATTTGTAGATGGGTGGTCTGGTAATTTCCGCTAGCATCAGAAGTGAAATTTCCATTCCTTTCGGAGGATCGGAGTAATACGTCGGTGGCCACTTGATGTTCGAGTACTGGAGGCGAGCTTCTTCGATGTGAGGACTACACCATAGTCAGGCCATCGAGAGAATACTGGAGTGTGTTCTTCAGTAGTTGGTCCCTGTTTATATATGAAGGGAGGGAAGTGAAAGGTCTTTGTTGTTAGGGGAACAAAGGAAGCGAAGGGGAGTGAAAGGTAGTATTCTCTCGGCGGCCTGATGATCTCCTTACACTTACATGGGAGGAACTCGCCTCCAGTACTCGACCAGCTAGTGATGAGATTCCTCCGCAAGTTATGGAGATGACACCGGTAATTTGGAAGTAACATGGTTAGCTATTATTATTATTTTAGAGTACGAGATAAACATACATTGGCAGTCCTTTAAACGTTGGGCTTAAATATTGTAAAATTAAATCTAGTGCTATCAAAACTCAACTACTCGTACCTATGCATTTTTTTATTCTGTCGACTTAAAAAAAAAAATTCATATTACTCTCAATTTTTCACCCCTCTACGATCAACCCATTCACAAGGACAAACATTGTCTGTATGTGGCTTAGATTTGGAAACACCGTGCTTTTCTCACGGACAACTATATGTGGCATGTTCTCGCGTGGGAAAACCATCGAGTTTGTTTGTGTTGGCTAAAGACGGACTACCCAAGAATATTGTACACTCTATTGCGCTGAGAGATTAATTTTTTTTTTTTTCAACTGCCATAATTGATAGTAAAAATATGATTAATTATTTTTGATGTTTAGATAGCTATCAAGGATTGTAATTTAAAATATATTCGTTACTTTAATAAAGATTAATTTATTAACCTAAATAAAACATACTTTTATTGTTTATACCGCTTTCGATTATAAATATATCCCCGCACACTTACAGAAGATAGTTATTTTTATTGAATTAAAAAAATGTTTCCTAGAAATAACATACATGGCAAAACAACGTTTGCCGGGTCAGCTAGACCTAATTGTTAACTAAAAAATTTAATTTTTTTGCGAGAATTTTTTTATATTTTGTCATGACTTAGAATAAAAAATTTCATATGACCCTGAATTCTTCACCCCTCTACGATCAACCCCTATTTTTTATTTGTGAATTATAAACTTTAATTTTTTGGCAACATTTTTTTTTTATTCTGTCGACTTTTTAAAAAAATTCATATTACTCTCAATTTTTCACCCCTCTACGATCAACCCATTCACAAGGACAAACATTATCTGTATGTGGCTTAGATTTGGAAACACCGTGCTTTTCTCACGGACAACTATATGTGGCATGTTCTCGCGTGGGAAAACCATCCAGTTTGTTTCTGTTGGCTAAAGACGGACTAACCAAGAACATTGTACACTCTATTGCGCTGAGAGATTAATTTTTTTTTTAATTTCAACTGCCATAATTGATAGTAAAAATATGAATAATTATTTTTGATGTTTAGATAGCTATCAAGGATTGTAATTTAAAATATATTCGTTAATTTAATAAAGATTAATTTATTAACCTAAATAAAACATACTTTTATTGTTTATACCGCTTTTGATTATAAATATATCCCCGCACACTTACAGAAGATAGTTATTTTTATTGAATTAAAAAAAGTTTCCTAGGAAATAGAGAAGGTACATATTTTAAATAGAATAAAACGAACGGATTCATCGCTGATTCGAAGCATCTCTTTTCGCCTTCGTTCAAGCAACGCTCGCATAAGTTCAGCATTCGACTTTGGAGACATAACGTCGATGAAAATTAGTTAGTATCAGGGAAACACGAAGACGAGGATACCACAGAAATCATACGTTTCAATAAGAAAACAATTCCCTGGTTACCACATTTGGTTGTAGTAAACAACGATCTGTGGATCGGATCTAATTGAAATCCCTGCACAACGGTTTAGGTATTATTTTGTACAGGATACCCTTCTGTTACAGATCACAGCTCTCTGTATAGATAACCCGTCCATATAATATAATATGTACTACTCTATACATATTATGTGGATCGCCGATCCTCCGTATAGGTCAGTACCTAACTCCTTACTCGTTACTAGGTACCTACCTAAATAACGAGTTAAAGGTTGCTAAAATAATTCTGTCGATGACAAACAGTAACTAAAATGGCAAAAAGAAACGCAAATAATGAAGTTCTGAAGGAAAACTGTTGATGTGGAGTGAAATCGATGCCCCTTCTGCGTAGATCATTGTTTTCTGTGGTCAATACCTACCCTCGTGGTCAAGTATAATGAACCGTTGTTTAATAACTAGCCCATCAATAATACTTCAACGGCTGTTCAAGTTGCAAAAGTACCGATCAACAAAATCCAGCCCCTTCTTGGTAGATGAACCGTTGTGTAATAATTTACCGTTGTGTAATAATTTGCCGTTGTGTAATAATTTACCATTGTGTAGTAATTTACCCATCAATAATAATACCTACTTCAAAGTTTGTTCAAGTTTCAGAAGTACCTCCCAACAAAATCCAATAGTCCATCACTTATCAAATGAAATAATATCGCAGAACAACCAATTCGACTTCATACACCCATCCTTGAAGCTTTTTGGTGCACACGAACGGCTGGACGTACAATGCACCGGGTGGTCTCAAAAAATTGTTTAGCTCACGACAAATTGAATAACGTAAAAAAACCATACCCTTCTATCGAAAGTTTTCTAGCTTCGGCGTTCTGAAAATTTCAACTGTCATTTTTGACCCCTGAGGGATGACTGACATCAACGCCGAGCTTCGAGGACCAACTAGACCCCAAACGGAACCTATAACTCGAATTTCATCAATTTTTGTTCATGGTAACTAAGAAAAGTGGTCAGTACGGCGTACGGTGGACAGACAGCAATTTTTTTTGCATTTTCGGGTTCTACATACCTTGAAACGTAAACCATCAAATTCTGGTGGAGGGGTAGATTTTTTTTTTTTTTTTTTTCATGCTCGATTCCAAAGGTTCATTATTGAAAAAATAAACCAAAATCATAAAAAATTTAACCGCAGCTAGGGAAATGTAACTCATCAGTTTTTGTGGTACAGATTCTTCACTCGTTGGAAAGTTCTCTATTTATACAAAAATGTTATGCTGACTATACCGCCATCAGTACTAAGTCTGTGTCGTTCCGCACAGAATTTCAACCCGAACTCTAGCCGTAAGACATGTCCATGTCAAAATACTTATTTCGATGTGGCCGCTACCCTGACAGTCCCGTCCCGGCTATATCGAGCTTTTGCCACACCCGTCAGAATTTCAGGTTTCATGTTTTCGACAGCGGACGTTTTATTCGAGTCCAGCTCTTCGAGTTTTGGAAAACCGATTATTCTCTTAACAATATCAAAGAGGTTAAGGCTCAAATAACTTTCGCCGTCGAAAAATCAAACCGGATATAAAGACGAGTGTGGCAGGAGCCCGAATATCGCTGCGCCTTCTGGCGGCGGCCACATCAAACATTATTTGAAGACGTTTTGGTTTTGGAAAAATTTTTGGAGCACCCCCTCAAAATTTTTTCTTTTACGTTTCAAGGTGTTTCATAGATTCCAAAAATGCAATGTCCGTCCGCCGTACACCGTACGCCGTATCATCTGTATCTACCTTTATTTTCGTTCTAAGAAACTCGTGCTTTCGCATACTGGCTTTATTTGGACCCTAGTTTGCCCGAAACTTCGCAGCCCGTTCGGAATACTGAAGGGTGCTATGGGTGAAAAATGGATTTTTTTTTTCGGCGAGGAGACCGAATATGAAGTCGACTTTGACCAAAGAGTGGAAAATTGAAGTTCTAGGGAAGTTTCAGCTCCAAAAATTTATTTTTTATGAGTCAAAAACCTGGGAAATCGTCTGAAATCACCATAACTTTGTATATTAACACTAAAAGTAGTATCAACAGGTGAATCATGGCACTATCAATGATCAAAGATAATTTGCCAAAAATAGGAGCCTAATTCGAGTTTTTGGGGGCCAAAATTGGTGGAAACCATCAAAAACAGCTATTCCAGTTATTACACATAAAAGAAACAATAAATGAACAGCTAACATTTCTGTAGGTATGTCCAATAGAGTAATAAACCCATGTGACAAGGACTTCGCAACGCTTTTTATTTGAAAAAAATTAGAACATTAAAAACTCCCAAATTCCCCTATTAAAATGGTTGGCAAAAGATGATTTTACAGCTTTAAAAAAATAAATCAGAATTTTTTAACATGTGTAGGTCCATTGTTTGGTATAAGTATAGGTGTTTGTTATTATTACTGCACACCAAAATTAAGAACTTATAGCTGGAAAGGTAGGAATCAGTAGAAAAATCACTTATCCTGCATTTATGTGAGATTAATTTCCCCCTTCACCGAAAACATTGTACGTGGTCATGTTTCATACCCACAGCTATAATATTGGCTTCAAATTATGATTGCAACTCCAAATGGGACGTAATACATTTTGGTTCCTGGTAGGTAAACTAATGAAAAACCTATGTGCGGCTGACGGACAGAATTTTTTAATTTCAATTTCGGATTCTACTTACCGTGAAACGGAAACAAACGGAATCAAAAATGGGGGGGTTAATGTTTTTTTTATTTTTTTATTTTTTTAATGCTCGATTCTCAAGGTTTATTATTGAAAATACTACCCAAATTGGATTCAAGGATTAAACAAAGGAACGTTGCCGTTGTAAAAGTGAAAAGCAATATAAATTATGGGTGCGTCAATCTTCATTTTTATGGACGCGTCACTCAAACTGTTAACTGCATTTTCGTTTATCATGGTTCTGGGACATTATCAGTGTCTATTTAGGAATCTAGGGCAACAGAAATTACGAGGGTTTGGAAGTGGAAAGGCTGAAGTCCTACATTTATCTCAAGTACAATAGGGGTTGGTTGGCTGGCATCTGAGGATTGCTTAGTCAGTATGTTAAGGTGACTCTGAAATACCATATACAAATATTCTATGGATTATCTATAGATAAAACTGTTATGGATAGAAAACTCTATTAGGAACCTGGGTTCATCGAAATTTTCACACAGAAGAGTACCTACGTAAATTATGGAACACATTTTTTCCCCCAATAAATCGACAATGAAGGAATGAAACGTGTCATATTTGAATTGTTGGACTTTTTTTGATCAATTTATCTCCCACCTCTTTAGTTTATAGCTCAAAACTGACCCAAAACTGAGTTGATTACAAAATTTGTGATTAGTTTTGGGTATTTGATACTCTACCAATTTTTCCACAATGGTTTATTATTTTCTGTATGGATAAAATTTCGTTCTACATCCCTGTTCCGGTCATAATTTCTTCTCGCATCTTGTGTTTAGAGGAGATAGATCTAAAGCTATTCATCACCAGACTTATACCGCTGTTGCCATAAGTCACGAAATCCTACCTATAACTAATCAGTGGATTAGAACAATATACCGGTTGGAAATATTGGACTGTAATGAGTTTTAGAAATTAGATTACCGACCTAATTTTGTCGGAGTGTATATCAAAAAAATCTTACGTCCTAAAACAATACGTTATATTGTTATTGGTTTAAAACGCTGCAAATTATTACACAACAGTTTATTATACCTGTATAGATGTCCCTCCTGCGTAGATCACTGTTTTCTGTGGTCAGTACCCTCGAGCTCTTCCAGGAAAGCCCTAAATGGAGTACTGCAGCCGGCCCGGGAATTAAGGTTTCGTACAAATGCGCAGGATCCAATAATTCAATAATTAATTATTTGTAGTTATTCATGAAGCATAAGGTTATTCATAGATAATAAACCGTTGTGTAATAATTTACCCAATAATACTTGTTTGTTCAAGCTGCAAAAGTAGGTTACTTATCAACAAAATCCAAAAGAGCCATCAGTTTTCAAATGGAATAATATCACCGCGTACGGTGGACGGCGGACAGAGAGAATGTTTTTTATTCCGTTTTCGGATTCTACGTACCTTTAAACGGAAACCAACAAATGTAGGTGGCGGCGGGTTAAAACAATTTTTTTCGTGCTCGATTCCAAAGGTTCATTATTGAAAATAATAAACCAAAAAATTATATTTTCCCGGCTGTCATATTCTGGGCGTCGGCCTCGCCACGAAAGAAGAACAATAGGCCGAGTAAGTCTGTGAAAGTCTCAACCCCATACTTCTTGAATGTATGAAAGTTGTAAGTCCAACGTTGCACTTTTTATGATGTGAGAGAAGGACAAGTAATCCGCCGGTCCCTTTCAAGAACGACACCAGTCATTTTCCTTCTTTTTTTCTTCATTTTTTTTGGTCGCTAACACAGCTCAGCACAAAGCGTCAGTGCGGTTGGCTCTCTGCCACAGATAACAATTCTTCAAGTAACCAGAATTCACCTGGTCTTGCTCACAAAGCCTCTCTGGGAATTTATGTTTGTCGATTGGCAACCCCTTTTAGTTCATCCGTTGTTATGACGCTTTTTTTTACCTTCCCGATCCAGCTTTTGCTTAGTAAAAAAAAAAAGAATCCGCATTTCGCCCTGTGCATCTTTTCATTGATTTTTCCTAGGGACTCGGCTTGCTGGGTGATATCTCAAATTACACGAGCCATTTGAGTACCGATCTGGGAAGTTTGCTTTGAGTTCCGGATAAATATATTTTTAGTATTTAAGTTAGTCGGTATGCAATCGATCGAATCTTCTTCCAAGAACTCCACTTCATTTTTCGTGGAAAATAATACGAACTCGTCTCGGTTGGCCATATAAATCCCGTTTTTTTTTTCTCGTTCTTTAATTCACGGCAACATTGTTCGAACTTGGAGCGGTTACTCAGCAGCAGACATCTATTTGGGAACATCGACGTGCATAATACACCGTTTCGTGAATTACTGAAATTTCGAATGAATGAATAGGTAGGTACGTACTTCTGTAAATAATTCATTGCGTTTATAGGGCACTTTTGGACCAACAGGTGTCAGGAAGCAAAATCAACCTGGTATTCCTACACGCACAAAATAGGTAAAATTAACATTACGAGCTTACCAACACCATTCACCCCATACAAATCTGATCACGAAAATAATTACTAAGCTATTAGGACATCATCTCTTTTGCATTATATTATTATAATATTATAACTTTATATTGCCAAATCAGATGAAGAATTTCATACCAACTGTTTGCTTGGTTTGTTCTTTTGTTTCTGTTTATGGAACATACTAGCTCAATCATAGAATGACCATGTAAAATTCAAGTCAAGAAGTTTTGTATTTTCCTCAAAATTGAAAAGTTTGAAAGGGAAAAATTGGTGAAATTATGGTGTGAATGTGTATGCATGTGAGTCTTGCAGCTCTCTGATTTTTAGACTACTCCGTTGAATAGAACTAGAAATCAGATAGAACTTTTTAGCCTGACTTAGGTCTACCGAAACCTATTGCGAGTGTAAAAACTAACAGATTCAAACTACCTTCATCCCAGCATCACTACTCCATGGAAATTGTATTAGTCTTTTCCTCTGATTGTCACACAACTTGTTTCTATTTTTTTAAATTTATTAGCAAAATGGTTAAGAGGAAGAATAATCAGAAATCTTATAATCCATTATATGTATTCGTTTCATTGGATGATCTTGTTAGATTGCTGAGGTGACATAAATTACTACGTACCACCTAAGAACGGCCCCGATCATGCGGAAGTAAATAACCAGAAAAATAGTGTTATAAGAAATATGAGGAACACAAGATGAAGAATATATACCAAGTCTGAGATGAACTTTGCTAAGAAGACGTTGGAAAAATATTGCCATAATAGGGTTGGGGTGGCACGTGCCAGATAACAGATGACCACCTCTTTGTTTGCTCAGCGCATGGGTTTTGCTCGTGGCTGCTCCCTCCATTGTAAGAAGGGCTTAAATGGGACTGTTATCCAACTTGGGATGAGAAGTAGTGAGGTGCCTCACTCCACTTGAGCGACGATGCACACGGCTGAGCCCCGTGTCGGCCCTTGAAGACCAGACGAAGTGAGACGGCAGAATGGATTCATGCGACACCATTCCACTACTATCAATGCCGTGGAAGGGGGTATGCATGTCTTCAGTCTGTCTCCAGCTCAACTGTCGGCATGGGGTGTGCGCATTGGTGACAAAAGCACGGTTTATATTATTTTTAAATGAAAGTAGATTCCGTTCTGCGAACGTTGACATCAACCGCACTGTCCTACGATAAGAGTAGTTCTTTTTCTATGGTTTTTCAAAGATTTCAGCACTTCCTACGCCACGGTCGTCAGGGAGGTACCGCCCGGGAGAGAGGGGTGCAATGGCGTAGGAAGTGCTGGAATCCTGGAAAAATAACTATTTACCCTAGAACTGTGCGGTTGGTGTCAAAAATCTTGGAATGGTCCCAACTTTCATTAAAAAAAAAAAGAAATATTCCCAGTCATGCAGCATGGCTATAAGAGCGAATCTTCAAAGAAATATTCATGCTGTTGTGTAAAAACATGATGAAGCGAGAAACCGTACCACTTTTCGTAAAATTATATAATCTTCGTGATTTTAGCCATTTTTACCGATTTTTGAACCTTATAAAGTCAAATTTGACCCGGGTTTTCTTGAGAAAAATATTTTTATCTTAGAAATATCTTCGAGGTATATCTGTCTGTCATGAGTCAGCAGACCAATCAACGTCAGGTGAATTAATATTGACCCCCCCACCCCCCAATACAAACCCCCAACCCTCTCGGGGGTTTGGCCCTTAATACCAATTTTTGACTCCCAAAAATGAATTTAACCCCTATCCTGTATGAAAATCACTGAAATGGTCTTTTTCTGTCTTTACTCACCCTTCAATACCACTTCAAGTGATTTTATTTAAATAATTGTTCGTGATTTCAGCTGTTTTCACCGATTTTGACCCCTTAAAACTCAAATTTGACCTCTAAGAATTATTGAAAATTGGTCATCTTCGAACTCATCCATTGTTTGGCAATACAAACATTTCAGGAAGGTCAGATGTCATCTGGAGTTACACATAAACAAATATATGCAGGTACAATATAATTTTTTTTTTAATCTAGAGATGAATTCAGGATGCTCTGAAAAGGATTCGCCTATCGAAAAACGCTGCAAAGTCCTTGTCACATCGGTTTATTATTCTATTGGACATACCTACAGAAATCCTGAAAATGCGTTTATTGTTCCTTCCATGTGCGATTATTGAAATATCAATTCATCGAATTTCTTTTTACACCTTATGTGGTAAGCCATCTTGCAATGTCGGATAAACAAAAAATAAACCTTTAGCTTACCACCAATTTATTCAATACAATGTTTTTCGCTCAACTTCTGAGCATCATCAGGTAGGTACATACTCACATAAACACAGATAAAAGTCAAGTCTTTTATCTGTGTTTATGTGAGTATGTACCTACCTGATGATGCTCAGAAGTTGAGCGAAAAGCTTTGCATTGAATAAATTGGTGGTAAGCTAAAGATTTATTTTTTGTTTATCCCACATTGTAATTATTGAAATAGCTATTGTTGATGTTTCCACCAATTTTGGCCGCCAGAAACACTATAGTTAAGCTCCCATTTTTGGCAAATGATCTGCGATCATTGATAGTGCCATTTGAATGTCTTGGTTCACATGTTGAAACTACCTCTAGTGTTGTTATACAGGTTTATGGCGATTCCAGACAATTTCCCAGGTTTTTGGCTCATACAAAATGAATTTGGGAGCTGAACCTTCGTTACAACCTTTCACTCTTTGTTCAAAATCAACTTCATATTCGGCCTTCTCGCCCTAAAAAACATGGAAAACGATATACCTCGCAAGCTCGTGTTCACTAAAACCTCGAAAGCCCTATTTTTACACCCATTTTTCACCCGTAACACCCCTGGGTGTATTTCGATCGGGCTGCCAAGCTTCGAAGGACAAGTAGGAGCCACATTTGTTCCCAACTCACATACATTTAAGGTTGAAACTCCGTTAAACCTCAGTATGCCACTCTTCGGTCAAAATCGACTTCATATTCGGTCTCCTCGTCCTAAAAAACATGGGAAACGATACCTCACAAGCCCATGTTAGTAAAACACCAAAAAACCCCATTTTCCACCCATAACACCCTTGGATATATTCCGATCGGACTGCAAAGTTTCGGGACAAAACTAGGGCCCAAGTGGAGCCTGTGGGCGAAAGAACGAGTTTTTTAGATCGAAATTGAAGTAGATATGCATGATAAGGCGGACGGCGGACGGACATCGCATTTTTAGAACCTACGCACCTTGAAACGTATAAGAAAAAATGTTGAGGGGGTGTTATAAAAATTGTTGATGTGCGATTACATAGGTGTATTATTCACAGAATAATAAACCAAAATTTCAAAAAGTGTGTTCTGAAAATTTTTGACCCATTGCAATAGCTTCATTTTCTTTGAAAGTTCGGTAAAAATGTAATAAATATCCCATGGTGCCAACACATTGTGCGTGACTTCTGCCTAAAGAATGGAATAAATTGTTCGCCCTCAAAACTCAAACTCCCCCCCCCCCCCCCACCATTTTAATTTTTTTTTTTTAATTACCTGATGAAATTTTCAGTTCTCCATTGCATACAACAATAGAGTATTCCATTCTTTTTTCCCCCCAAAGTATACTGCTTCCCGACAATCACCTCTGTTTGCTGAGAAAATGTTAACATAAAATTAGGGAAACGAATAGAAACTGGGAGTTTGAAAAAAAGGCGGGTCATGATGCACAGATAGTTTACTGCCTCCTCAAGGTTCACCATGCACCATGCACCATGCACCATCCACCATGCACAGCATCTTTTTAGGAGAGGAGAGAGAGATGAGGTAAGGAGGAGAGAGAGTAGTCAGCGACTAGAGGAGAGCGTAGAATGAGGAAAAAGAGGCAGGCGCCGGGTATTTATAGACCCTGTAGTCGTCTCCCTCCATCCCCTAGTTGATAGGGGATGGTGGGGACCCAGGTTGGGCTTCTACCTCCTGCGTCTTTCGTCCCCACTTCTGCGTGTTTATTTGCGAGATCTAAAGTTGGCGAATACAATGGTTGTGGGTCTGGGAGGATCCACGACATGATATAATGATAGCTGAAGTTTCCTCTACCGTTTTTCCCCTAATGTTACTTGACCACTCTTGAACGATAAAGTAACGTTAGATAGAAGGAGCGGAGACCTTGATCGCCGGGATCCCTGTAGATAGGTACTATGGTAGGTATACAACGCAAAACACACACACACACACACACACGCACACACACGTAGCCCGGCCGAAATGTAGATATAGGACCCGCGCTTTTTCAACATCTGATATGTTTATTTTGCATTTCCTTCCTTGTATTACACAATCATTACCTTATCCAACACTCTTTTGTGTTGTCCACTATCAAGTAGTGTGACTATAAATCTGTTTTATACAACATCACATGGGACTTGTGGCATTAGGTCCCTCCCTTTGGAGGGCTAGTGCATTCCTACTCGTATATTAGTTAGAAGTAAACAATAGTAGGTAAATAGGATAATAACAGTATAAATAGGATAACATTGGTATTGATAATAGGAATTAAAAAATCATTGAAAGGGCATAAAAAAGGAAATGGTAAGTGATAATAACTACAAACAATGGAGCAGCAAGATGAGTTCTAAGTTTAGGTTATTCGGGAGCATGTGTGCTTAACAGATCGCTATGCCACTTTCGTTTTAGCATGCGTTGGATTCTTGCGGGGCGAGGCTCGACTAGTATAGATCGGACAAGCGGGTTCCGGTGGTGGTACGTACGGCTCGCAGTGTTGTTATACGATTCCGACAGTACGACCACCACAAGGGGTATGTTGAGGTCGGTGTGGAAGTAGAACCACGGAGCACCCGTGATTATAAGCAAAATACGATTTTGGAGCGTCTGAATTGGATGCAGAGCTCCAGATGCCGCAAGCATACTGCCAGATTGGTCGCCGGAGTGAGAGGCAGAGCAATCTTTTAACATGGAGGGGCAAGACTTCGCTTACCAATAGGTATTTGAGTTTTCTTACCTGTTCTTCCTCTGATCATCCCTTGGATTGAAGAGATGTGAGGGTTCCAGTGGAGTTAACTGTCCAACGTGACACCCGAATATCTTACCGAATCCTCCCTGGTTACGAACTAAATCTCCGAAACCGTATAACAGTGTTTTTCGCGTTTTTTCGTGTATTAGTGGAAATAGACTATTTTTTCAATAACTCCGTTTTTCTTTTCCTCCCTGATTATTAACTGTTCCCCGTTGAGTATCAAGTCTAGTACAATGACGTTACGCTTATATGTGAAGCATACCATTTTGGTCTTTGTAGCGTTGAGCCGAATTTTCCATCGAGTCGTCCAGTGCGAGAGCCTGTCAACGTACTCCAGGAGAACCGTGTGGGCTTGCTCACTGGAGTCCCTTCGTACCAAGACGGCCTGGTACACGGGAAAGTGAGCAGTGACTGCGTCAGGGCCTCGTGGGTAATCGTGCGTATTAAATATGTACAGCAGGAGAACCCCCGCAAGAATGCTGTGAGTTTTGGAAAGAGCTGAGCGGTTTTTGACAGCAACGGTTCTATTTAGCAGGCAGGACTCCAACACTACGTCCTTTTCACAGTAACTTGAACTAAAATAGTCCAATAACCATCTTGTTTTTAGACTCACTGGAATACCTCATTAGTGAAATAATACTGTTTTTTACAATAATTTTTTGCTGTTTTTACAGGTATTCAGCGATCCCCCCCCCTCCCCCCCCCCCCAACACAAATTCAACCCACTTTTCATCTTTGGAAATGCTCATCTTCGAACTTGTAATTTAAATTCCATTACCCACATTTTGGCAAAATTTGAAATTTTTTATATTGTATACAATACGGCTATAGCCAAGGTCCAGTACCATCCGGAAAATAATATGTTGAAGTCAAAATAGGATCAATTCAATTCAAAACGTTCTGAGACTGAGAAGAATCGAAAAATTGCATCAAATAATTTATTATAATAATCACCCACGCATAGGCAAATATTCACGCTCTTTTCGTTCCGGTTCTATTCAACTAATAACGACGAAATTCTCAGATCTCCCAGGCTGGGTTCCTAATGAATGTCAGTACCATCAGAATCGGAGCGTTTGTTCGTGCGCAAACAAAACCTTTTACTATAATGAGATAGTTATCTCCAGTTCTATTCAGTCGTTTTCGATGGAGTGTGGTTTTAAATGCAGGTCGGGTTTCAGTTTCAGGTGTCCACCTTGAGAGATTGAAGGAGAATACTGAAAAATCTTAATGATATCACGGTCTACTTCATGATCTACTTCAATGGCATTTCCTTGGGTCACGCACAGAGGTTCTCTGATTGTCCCCTATGAACATCTCGTGATCAGAATAGCCCTTATTCATCCTATTTAAACTGCAAGGAAGCCTTGTCGATTTCGTCTAGTTTCGAAGGCTAGTTGGCCCCTCCGGTATAAACATTTTGGATGAAATAGCTAATTATTTTACTTATTCTAACAATATGAGGAATCTCATCGGCCCACTTTACTATCTTTTCAAGCTCACTTGAAGACTTTTTTCTTTCAACATTCAGAAATAAATTCTTGAGGCCAAGAGAAGTGGTTTCATTACACCCCTTTTAAGTGCATGAGGCGGCCGGCCTAAAAACGAGGACAATCAGGAAGAATATATTGTTGTTCTGAGTTGCAGAATCCCACTGAATGTGCTGAAACCACCAGAAAACATTTGTTGAATGATCATTTCATAAGCTCCATGGCTTTCTACAGAACCAAATATATTCCACAGTTTTGAATGAATCCGTACGGCTGAGATAATTTGTCCGTTTCAAATTTCTGTGCGTTGTCTCGCCAGCAGTGGCACGTGTCTTGGCTCTTTCTCATACATTTTAAACGGAAGAGCTGCACCCCTTCTCCTCGCTTCACCGCCGCTCCTCAGTCGTACCACCAGAAACTCAACACTACAACAGTCCCAACTTCATAGTGATTTATGGCGTCTCCTCCGCACCGCCCCCCTCCTTACCGCCATACCAGCCCCACTTTGACCTCTGTACCCATGAAAACCGCCTCCGTGGCTCTCCCGCACCCGTCCCTTGAAAACCAACTCCCATACAAATTTACCGAATAATTTATATCAGGGTCTAATGGTGGGCCACTTCCGCATTTTGACCTCCGTCTCTCTCCGGCACTATCTCCCCTCTTCTATTTTCCCTTCTTTCGGCAGAGGCACACTGGATATTGCATGCCTGAGCGACCCTCGCCTTCCTCCATGCCACAGCCTTGTTTGCTTTCCTCGATTGTGTCCCCTATCTTTTTTCCTCCGATCCTGGGAGAAGAAGAGTAAAAAAGGAGGAAGGAAATAAATAAAGAAATCTATGCTAAAGAATCTTCTTTCCTTGGATTAGAGAAATCTCTTCGCCTGTCTGTGACCGTATGTCCTCATGGTAATCGCAACACTGAACTGAATTAAATCCCATCGGAACGCACTGTGTCTTCCATTAATGAGGCATAGAATAGAGTAGGAGCCTCCCCCCTCCCCCCCCCCCCCCCCCACCACTAAATTGTACGTTTCAAGGTACGTAGAATCCGAAAATTGAGTGAAAACGAAAATCCGTCCGTTACAATTCTCCAAAACTACTGTACCAAAACAGACTAAATTTGGCATGTAGGTCCCACATTTATGAGGTCAGGTTGCTCTTCGCAGCTTGGCGTTACCATCGGGCATCTCTAAGTGTTGAAGTATAAAGGATGAAATTGTTCAAAACACCCTAGCTAGAAAACTTTAAATAGAAGGGTTGTTCATCACGAATTCCAGTTTTTTAGGGTCTTATCACGATTACAGTTTCCAGTCTTAGGATTAAATGAGACCATCCGGAGCATCGCATGACCAGCCGTTCATTCACGGTAGGGCCCTGAAGTGTGAACCCAAAAACATGAGCGCAATCTTTTCAATTCTTTTACGAAGCACATTCAACCATACTAATTACCCACGCACACACGGCACTTATGCTTACACACACATACAAACACACACACACACAGACGCTAACAAAATCCCACCAGAGCCGAATTTTAAGCTTTCTAACTGCGGCAATTACAGTAGCATAAATTTAAATTTTTCCACCGCCCCATCACGCCATTTTGGCACCAAGAAACTCCATACGGCTCCATGCAGTCGCTGAACCTGAGTAGGACCCACAGCATTCCTGAATTTTCACCTAATTTGGATAATTATTTTGGCCATGAACAACAGACTTGTACCTACCTGTCAACAAATGGGTAAAAGAAGTACCTATCAGCAAGAACCAAAATAAACATCTTTCTTCGAATGAAATAATGTCACGGTTTGTTGTAACAAACTCGATTCCACAAAGCGATGAGTGATTATAATCAGTTGTTCCCTAAAAATGATATCTGGGCTGGATGTATACCGGATCATTCACTCTCGTGTTGTCAAAGCTATACGGTTCAAACTTCAGGGCCTTACTGTGAACGAGATACACAGAAGACATTTACAATGGTCCGGATGGTCTCAAAAAATCCTGAAGTTCGGAATCAGTTTAAAAACGTCATAAAAACCATACCCTGCTATTGAAAATTTTCGAGCTACGGCTTTTTGAACAGTTCAGCCACTTTTTTTCAACCCAGATGAATGACAGCAACGCTGAGTTTCGAAGACCCCAAATGGGACCTAAAAACCAAATTTAATTAGTTTTGGTTCGCAGTAACTACTCAAGTGCCGCGGACGATGGACGGACATAAATTTTGAATTTTCTTTTCGGATTCTGTGTACCTTGAAACGTAAACCATCAAATTTCGAAGGAGTATTGCAAATAATAATCAAAAATTGAATTTAAAAAATGATTATGTAGGCAGGTTTTTTTACCTGTACATGCATAGGTACTCAGGTTTCTTGGCTATAGAAATGCCGTACCAAAAAATGGGTACCCACTTATAACGGTGAATACAATTCTAGACTTTAGTCCATGATATCTTGGAGATCAAGTGATTATTTTGTTAGATTATATTCTTCCGTGTCTCCATCACTTGAACATTGTTCAAGTTGGTAAGTAGGCTACAGCGAGACGGCGCAGAAGTTATACCTCACCTTCAAGACTGATCGGTCGTGTGGGTTCCGGGCGACATACCACTCACTATCCGCTTTCATGTTCTATCGATGTTTCCACTATCCGTGGAGCCAAAGGTGTTTAAAAACCTGAACATGCTCCGGGCTCAGTACCACGATCACAGAAAACATCAAAATCTTATTTTGAAATTTTCATGGCAAGAAAATTAAAAGCGTTGAGGTTGATCTTATCAGGCGGAGAATTGCATGTCCATAACTTAATTTCTTTTTCATATGAAAATCAATAGCCTAGTCAATTTATTGTTGAACATTTTTCAGGTCTCATAAATATAATTTAACTGCGGCACAGCCATAATTGTGAATGTCTGAGGTTTTGTTATACAGCTTGTAAAATAGAGCATAATTCAGAACCAGCGCTGAATTTCCTGCATTAATGTTGGGGGGCAACATTTTTTCACACTGGGCCATGGAAATACGCCATATATGTTATTCCCAAGTTTTTGGAGAGGTGTAGCACCGTGTTTTTATTGCTGATATGTGAGGTGGCTACTAAACATAATTAATTTCTTTGCTATTTCGTCCAAATTATTAATTCTCATGACGCTTAATTTTCAAATAATACATTTACCTGTCTTATTCACAAATACTTTGATCGCAATCATTTGCACTAAGTTTACGTACAAGTATAAAACCTAGTTACCTAATGTATAAAATCATACTTTATCGCATACCAGTCATTTTTACTAAGTTCGGATACCAATAATTTGAACTAAGTTTACATTTAAGTATAAAACCTGACATAACCGCATTGAAAAGTAAAATAGCAAATCTTTACAGCAAATTCCAAATGTTCATTATTGGAAACAATAAACTAGAAATCACCTATTATTGGAAATAAAAAACCGAAAAATCACTGATAATCTAGGTAGTGATAAATGCCCAAGTGGCGTATTTAAATATACAATTGATATTTTTGGAACTGAAAATGACGTTTTTGTACCTTCGCAGAAAACTTTCGTTCAAATTGCTTCCTCCCGAAAAAATATTTTACAACAAGCCATTGCCTCCACGGTGAACATGTCACTCAAACGTGGGTAACTATTCGAAATAACGAAGAGAAACTCAGGTAGGAGAGAAACTCAATACTCCTTGTAGAAAAATGCGTTTTATGTTTGGTATGATTTCAGCAAACTTATAAGGTTAACGGAGTAAACTTACCGTAATTTAAATAGGTAACCAGTTAAGATAAACTTCGTAATAATGCGGAGGGGAAACTATTCAAGAAGCTAACGAAGAACCACGGCCGTTTAGGGCCACCAAAGCAATGATGAAGCAAAAACATTATCGTAGCGCGATGGGAAAAGGAAACTCTTTTGAGCCAACAAGTTGTTAATTAAAACTTATTACTCAACCTCTGCCTTACAGAATGCAAGTTCGGATCAAAACCGATCAATCCGGCCGGCTTTTTCATAGCTTCGAGATAAAAGTGATGGCGATGTTACTTGAAGAAAATCTCTCGTTACAATAATCTCTTTTATCAAAATATTTTAATAATTTTCAGTACACTCCGAAAGCTATTTTCAAATGAAATAACCTGAAGAAATACACGTCCATTCTTCAGAAATACCCTGAAGAAACCAATACCTACGTAATACGAACTGCAGTACTTCGCAAGTGAGGGTAGCTTAGCTTTTGTAGGTAGCATATATACCGCCTTTTACAGTTTATCTTTTATTTAGAAGCGGAAGCCTTGTAACAACTTTTGGGACGAACAAAATTTCCACTGACGTATTTCTTTTATACATTTCTCAATAAATTCGGTTCTGGGTCTATCTCTCCGTTCTAGTGCGTCTATGTGCAAAATTGTATGAAAAACGCTGCAGATCCCTGCACAACGGTTTATTATTTTGTACAGAATACCCCTCTGTTACAGATCACAGCTCTCTGTATGGATAACCCTTCTATATAATATGTACTATTCTATACATATTATGTAGATCGCAGACCCTCTATAGGTTAGTACCTACCTATCCCCGTACTCGTTACTAGGTACCTACCTAAATCACGAGTTAAATGTTGATAAGATAATTCTGTCCATGACAAACAGTAACTAAAATGGCGAAAAGAAACGCAAATAATGAAGCTCAGAAGGAAAATTGAGGTTGATGTGGAGTGAAATAGATGCCCCTTCTGCGTAGATCACTGTTTTCTGTGGTCAATACCTACCCTCGTGGTCAAGTATAATGAACCGTTGTGTAATAACTTGCTCATCAATAATACTTCAACGTTTGGTCAAGTTGCAAAAGTGCCGATCAAAAAAATCCAGCCCCTTCTAGGTAGATGAACCGTTGTGTAATAATTTACCGTTGTGTAATAATTTTCCGTTGTGTAATAATTTACCGTTGTGTAATAATTTACCATTGTGTAATAATTTACCCATCAATGATACTTCAACGTTTGTTCAAGTTTCACAAGTACCTACAAACAAAATCCAATCGCTAGATTGGTTATAGACTAATCACATTGATAAGTGATAGTCCATCACTTATCAATGAAACAATATCGCAGAACAACCAACTCGACTTCATACAAGCCATCCTTGATTATAATCAGGTGCTCCCTAGTGATAATATCCCGGCCGGATTTATACAGTTTGATTCACGATCGTGTTGACGAAGCTTTTTGGTGCACACGAACGGCTGGACGTACAATGCTTCGGGTGGACTCAAAAAATGTTTTAGCTCAAGACAAATTTAGTAACGTAAAAAAACCATACCCTTCAATCGAAAGTTTTCGAGATACGGCGTTCTGAAAATTTCAACCCCTATTTTGAACCCCTTCGAGATGACTGACAGTAACGCCGAGCTTCGAGGACCAACTAGACCCCAAACGGAACCTATAACCCGAATTTCATCAATTTTTATTTGTGGTAACTAAGAAATGTGGCCAGTACTGCGTACAGCGTACGGCGGACAGACAGAAATATTTATATTGCATTTTCGGATTCTACATACCTTGAAACGTAAACCACCAAATTTTGAGGGGGGAGTTAGCATTTTTTTTTTTTTTTTCATGCTCGATTCCAATGGTTCATTATTGAAAACAATAAACCAAAGTGGTTGTAATGACCTGAAATGTGGAGGGCTTAAGCTGCATATTATGGTCCCATATGGATTTCATCAATATCGGACAGCGACTTCCGCTTGCAGTTAGTGCAAATTAAACTCCTTGACCGTACTGAGCTGCGATTCCGAGGGTACGTGTAGGTGGGAAACCAAAATCGTTCCCTCACGCATACGGAAATTGAATCGTTGGAAGCTCATGACTCCGTTCACATAACTCTGGTGGAATCAACCGATTAAATTGCGTATCACTGGGTGTTCATTTATTGTTTTCAATAATAAACCTTTGAAGTCAAGCATGAAAAAAAATTGTTTTAACATCCACCGTCTAAATTTGTTGGTTTCCGTTTCAAGGTACGTAGAATCCGAAAACGGAATAAAAAACATTCTGTCTGTCCGCCAAACGCCGTAGGCCGTCCTTCGTACTTCGCAGTTTCCTTAGTTACCATGAATTAAAATGAATGATATTGGGTTTACGGGTCCCACTTTGGGTCTAGTTGGTCGGCGAAGCTCGGTGTTACTGTCAGTCTTCTCTAAGGAGTTAAAACGCTGCAAATCCCTGCACAACGGTTTATTATTTTGTATAGAATACCCTTCTGTTACAGATCACAGCTCTATGTATAGATAACCCTTCTATATAATATGATATGTACTATTCTATTATATACATATTATGTAGATCGCAGACCTTCCGTAGGTTAGTACCTAACCCCGTACTCGTTACTAGGTACCTACCTAAATCACGAGTTAAATGTTGCTAAAATAATTCTGCCGATGACAAACAGTACCTAACAAAAAGAAACACACATAATGAAGTTCTGAAAAGAAATTGTTGATGAGGAGTGAAAAAAGTTGCGAAAGTACCTACCAACAAACTCCAGCCCCTTCTACGTAGATGGTATAATGAACCGTTGTGTAATAATTTACCGTTGAGTAATGATTTACCGTAGTAATAATTTACCCATCAATAATACTTCAACGTTTGTTCAAGTTTCACTACCTACCAACAAACTCCAAAAGAGCCATCATTTTTCAAGCGAAATAATATCACAGAACAACCAACTCGACATCATACTCCGCCAATATAATCAGGTGATCCCTACCAATGATTGGCCGTATTCGCAAATTCCTATTGTGGGCGCGTCTCTGGTTACCAGATTTGGTTTGAATTGTATACAATTTCATTCACACTGGAGTCGAAAATGCCTGTCGGTGCAAACTTCGGGGCCTTACTGTGAACGAACGGCTGGACGTACGATGCTCCGGATGGTCTTAAAAAACTCGCAAGTTCAAGAACTATTTAAAACCGTAAAAATATTTACGTAAAAAAATGGTATAGGCGTTTTGAAAATTTCAACCCCTATTTTGAACCCCTTAGAGATGACTCACAGTAACGTCGAGCTTCGAGGACCAACTAGACGCCGAACGGAACCTATAACCCGAATTTCATCAATTTTTTTTCATGGTAACTAAGAAAAGTGGCCCGTACGGCGTACGGCGTACGGCGTACGGCGGACAGAGAGAAATATTTTTATTGCAGTTTTGGATTCTACATACCTTGAAACGTAAACCATCAAATTTTGAGGGGGGGTAAGAATTTTTTTTTCATGCTCGATTCCAATGGTTCATTATTGAAAATAATAAACCAAAATAGGGGTTGAACATTTGAGAACGCCGTAGCTCGGAATCATTCAGTAGAAGGGCATACTGTGTTTTTAAAGTTTTTAGATCTCGAACTTGAGAATTTTTTTAGACTACCCGGAGCGCTGTACGACCAGCCATTCGTTTGCGTCGGGACGCTTCGTCAACATGATCGTGAATGAAACAGTATACATCCACCCCAGATGTCATTACTGTTGAAGCCTGGTTATAATCACGCATGGCTGCATGAAATGGTCTAATAAGTTGCAGCTTTTCTTTTTTGTCCTAAGGTGCATACCCCAAGTGATCAAACATTCATTTTTTAAGAAAGGTGAGATTATTTATAAATCTTATCTGAACGTGCACCATCGTGGAAACTTAGCTCTCGAAAAATTAGAGCCATAGCGATAAATTATTACGAGGAAGCTATGTGCCACCCAAGTTGTGCGTTGAAACTGTGTAGAGAGAGGTTAGGTATCGGTGAGTGAACCCCACCCCCCTCTCCCCCTGGTTTCTCATAAGTGTGTCTCATAAAACTGTACTATTTAGTCTTTTTTGAACTGAATTTCAACTCCAACCCATGTTAAACAGTGGGAAGAAGAACATTTTTATGGACGAATATTCAATCTAAAGTGGAGGGTGCGACGGACTCTGTAGGTCGAAGCAATGATGAAACTCCGGCCGTTCCTACGGGTGCTGGTGCTAGACCCTCCTACTTACGGGCGTGTAATGTCTTCTTTACGAGGTTTTAAACGCGCCCCTGATTGTTTTCCTCCAAGGACAACAACCCAGTTTGAGTTGAAGCTCCCTTCCGTTCCCCGACCCTCTTATACCGCCCGTGGCAGTTGTTCGGGAGTGTTAACCCTGAACTGGTAAACGTGTGGGTTACTCTGTAATAGCTGGGGAGTGGTAAAACATACCAGAGATTTCATTAAGGATTTGGAACCTATTGGAACAATAACCAACAATAGTGATATATGAACTCCTAATTCTCCTCGAATAAAACGAATCGAGTATGGAAAAAAGTACATCAATATTAAAATCAACACCACCGTACGGTCTACACGGGGGCGTCGCTCCACTCGTCTACTCTGTTTTTATTGACAAAAAGCTGACAGCATCACTCGTCTACAAGAATTTATCTTCTTGTGGGATCACGATGGTACGTTTGGTGGCCTCATAGCACTTTATCTGCAAATAAATAACCACGAACGGTGTCACTGATGTTCTTGTATATACTTCCACACACTGCTAGTGTTTACGTACTGAACTTTTCGTGTAACCATACTTATTATGAAAAACCTTGGTACATCATAGATAATGCAGTCGGAAGAAGGAAAAGTAGAAGTGGCTAATTAGTGGAAAAAATACCTACTGACTGAACACTGATTGCATCAACAAGTCCCACACCTTTCATCTGCTTGTTTTTGCCTTTTCCATTACTTTCCATAAAAGTGGGATTTTCATTACTTTCCATGTTCAAAAATAAAGTTTTCGGAAAGAGCACAGAACGATAACCAGGACCAGTGGCAGAATCATAAACGAAGGAAAAAAAAAACTGTGGAAAACCGAATCGAACAACAAGCAAGTTGCTCCCACTTTCTGGATCAAAACATTTAATCGGGAGAGCTGAAGGCTCATAGCCTTCACTTTGTAGATCAAAAGTCGAAATACGTAGGATAGGAGTAACAGTGGACTGAGACAATAATGTAACCAAGGAACGTGGGCTGAAACCGTTTTGTAAACAACACTGAGGAGTAAGGACTGAGCCATTCTTGGAGCCAAAGTTCAATCCAACCACTTTTGATTCAGAGCATGCTGAGGGCTGAGCTACTTTTGCAAAAGAACGCATTTTTCATCGTTCATTTTACGTAGAAAATCCAACCACGCCTTGCGATCCGTCGCTTGAAAAACTTGAAGAATCTACCCGTAACTCAATTTCCACCTGTTGGACAGAACCAGTTTTGTAACTCAACTCCTCAAGTGGTACTCTTGTGCAAGTGGGGTAAAACATGACTCGTCTGAGGTCATTTCCTTACCTGTTACAGCGCCGTGTCTCGTCTAACGTGGGGAGTTAATAATAGGCACTGATGTATTCAGTCGCTTTACGTTTAGCGGATGCAGTGACATATTGTCATTCGATATCTTTCTCGTTATAAGCCGTGTGGTTGTGGTGATTGTCGGTTCGTGATCGTCGAAGTAGGTAATAAGACGATTAGACGAGGCACGTTCACAGTTTATAACACAGATTGCTGTAGACGGGACGGATTGTCTGATTATAAACAAATACGGGGCTCAATAGACGACACATGCCTCGGGTACAATTTTTAGACGAGTCGCGGAACTCCTCTACACGCGTATAATTGGAGTAGGTCGCTAGAAGTAGTTACTCCTCGGATAGACATGACAACATTTCGTAACGATATATTTTATCTACAGTTGGTTGAAAATATTTGAGGTCTTAGAAAATGTGACGTTGATCTCGTATGTACCATATAATATGGGTCCCTGAATAAACCTTATCAATTTTTTTTTTCAACTTTAATAAAGTCTTTTTGGAAGAAAACGCCGATAGGACGGCTTGCAAATTTTGAATAAATCAAGGCGAAAAAAATCATAATTTAGAGGTTTCCAGTGGAATGCTGACATTGTGCCTATTTGAGGATTGAAGCCCCTTAGAGATTACTGACAGTAACGCCGAGCTTCGCAGACCAACTAGACCTAAATGGAACCCACAAACCAAAGTTCAATAATTTTTGTTCATGGTAACTAAGGAAAGAGCAAAGTACGGTGTACGGCGGACAGATAGGAATTTTTTTTTAAATTCCATTTTCGGATTCTACTTACTTACCTTGAAACAAAAATCATTAGTTTTTTTTAATGCTCGATTCCAAAGGTTCTTTATTGAAAATTATAAACCAAAATGACAGTGACTAACTGGATCAAGGTCAGACTCAAGAAATAATGTGCCTCCTCTTGAGGTACTTTTATGGATTTTATGTGTACTGCTTTTAGTAGTTGGTGCTTGTCGTGTGTTGATGACCACACGTCCGAATTACCTACTGTTTAGTTTCTGTGGATTCTAATGGAAACTAACAGGAAACCCAGTTGTACTAAATACAACGGGCTCTAGATCAGTAGGCACCGATGAAAAGCCAAGAAAAATGCGCACTTGATTGGCATTTTCACAAATTTCTTACAGTGATTAGTCCACTCTATTCTCAAAGTCGATCACACATTTTCACGATCTTAATAAATTATGGATGAACACATGGGAACTAAGAAACATTATTCTGGACGAAACCACGGTCTTCGAATAAATGCTGAACGGCATGTCCCACAAAAATGGTTTTAGTAGGGGTTTTTTCCCCCTCGTTATTATTGGCTTTGGTAAAAACCGTTCAGCCGTTACAGATACATGAAATAAATTATTACTTCAAGTTTCATCTCTACATACAATAAATTATCACTTCAGGTTACAAAATTAGGTTTAAAAGGAAACATTGATTCTAGTTAGAAAGTTAATAATAGATTCGTATACATTAGAATCTTCTTTCACTATGAGGGAATCCAGGTTGAAAAGGGACGTGATGTCCTTCGGTAGCGATGCAAGGAAATTTTTCCTTTCTGTGGCGTATCTAGGGCATTCGAGGATTATGTGCAGCATTGTTTCAGGCTCGTCCTCACAGGTTGGGCAGTTGGGTGGCGTCACTTGCGTTAACCGATGTAGGTGTGTGTTCGTTTTCCTATGCCCTGTTCTTATCGAGTAATGTTGACGAAGAAGCCTCGTTCCAGGATGTTATGGAACCATGGGCGTTTCCTCAGCACTAGGAACAGGCTCTTTTATCGGTCTCCCTTAGGTAGCGTAAGGTAATACTCGGAGCATTTCGTTCGCACCTTACTGAGAATGAACTTTCTCAGTTCTTTTGGGGAGTATTTCGGGGAAATTTCAGGGATACAGAGATTAACAGCTTGCTTGGCAGGAGAGTCAGCAATCTCATTTCCTGGTGTCCCGCTATTACCTTTTAACCAGCAAAATGCTACTTTGTTCCCTTGGTCCTTCAACTGTTGGATGTTGGTCAGGATATCGGCTTCAAATGGGGATATTCGTGTTGATGGAGTCAAGGAGTCGAGTTTTGTGATTGCACTGAGAGAGTCACTTATCACAATGAATTCCTTTCATTCAAGTCGAAAGCGTGCTTCAGTGCATACATCATAGCTGCTGTCTCTGCACTATGGATGGATGCTCTATTCCAAAGTCGAAACTGATTTGATTGGATAAGAGCCTGGTTGTAATGTGCGCATCCCACGCCTGCAGGCTGAACCGAGCCGTCTGTAAAGATGAAAATGCCCTCAGGCCATCGGTCCCGAAGGAGCTCATTTGCACTACCTTGACTCGCTTTGGGAACACGTACAATAGATAAGTATATGATGTTTATAAGTATTGTAGGGCACTTGGAATTGCGGTGATAAGGGAGGGGATGCGATCCATCCAAGTTCCTGACTTAAGTCAGTGAAGCTCCTACAGAGGATTGGTGAGGATATTAATTTGCAGACCAGTTAGATCCCAAATGGGACCTACAAACAAAATTTCATCAATTTTGGTTCATGGTGACTAAGGAAAGTGCGAAGTACCTACGGCGTACGGCGGACTTACAGAAATATTTTTATTGCATTTTCGGATTCTACATACCTTGAAACGGAAACTGTCAAATTTTGACGGAGGGGGGGGGGGGTTAAAATTTTTTTTTCATGCTTGATTCCAAAGGTTCATTATTGAAAATAATAAACCAATACGGTGATAGGTAAACGTGGTGATTGAAAATTCTCAATGTTAATAAAAAAGAAGATAAATTTAAGATTTCGGAATTTTAAATTAAAATTCATTTACCTAGGTCTTGAGAAATTATGAGATCAATCTTGGAATTGTTTCAATTTCTTTTCCTATTTTTCTAACGAAGTGGCTGTAGTTTATAGACATTCTGCGCTTAGAGCCTCATTTCTTTGAGAATTCATATAAACAATCATGCCATCATTTATCACCTCTGCGGGATTAAAGTCCAGTTATTGGCAGTGACGAAAGTGGGTAAGTGAGAAAAAAATATATTGAATTTAACTTAATCCATCGAGCGCGGCAATTAGAAAGGGTTTCCCTGTTATCTTTCATCGTCGTTCGTTTTCAAGTAAAGACGGATCGTTTTTAAAGCAAGCACATATTCAATTTTGCTTGCCCTCATCAATCAAGGGACCCTTGGACGATCGATCATCGATCATTACTAGTATTGACCCAGAGGGGGTCCGCATAGCTGGTGAGGAGACTGGATGATGGGTGGGGGTGTGATCTGGGATGTAATTACTTGAGTTGCTTTCCAATAATCACTGGTCCTTTAAAACGGATTTTCTAACAGTGACACGAATGATCACGTCTCAAGTCAGGAACACAATACATCACCTACCAGAAGAATTGTCTGGGGGCCCATGGTGGTTGAAAGTACGAAATAAGAAAAGTACCTATTAGGAAAGTGATAGAATGGTTTGAATTGATAAAATATGATGGTAGTTTATTTGGCTCACTGAGCCAGCCGTTCAGCCCAGAAGCTGTTTGTATAATCTCAGTAAAAATGTTACTTCTTAGAATGTACACATTATGTTAAGTAGATTGAAGAGAGTATCGACTTTGGGAAGTCATCAAGAGTGATTGAGGCAGTTTAATCAGCGCATAGAGATCCTATAGTTTATTTTAAGACGATTCTCACGTATAAATGGAGGAGCAACATTCTTATAAATTGCCACAGTCTTATGGACTTTTCGCCGTCCGTCCACTTTTCGCCGTTCTTCACAAATCCTTAGTTACCATGAACCAAAATTAATGAAATTTGGTTTGTAGTTGCAGGTCCCGTTTGGGGTCTAGTTGGTCCGCGAAGCTCGGCGTTACTGTCAGTCATCTAAGCGGTGAAAAATAGAAAGTAGGAGTTGAAATTTCCCAAACGCCGTAGCTCGAAAACTTTCAACAGAAGGGTATGTTTTTTTGCGTTTTTAAATTGGTCTCGAACTAAAGAATTTTTTGAAACCGCCCGGAGCGTTGTTGGACCAGCCGTTCGTTTGCACCGAAATGTTTCGTCAACATGATCGTGAATGAAACCGTATAATCCGGTCTAGATATCATTGCTAGGAAACACCTGATTATAATTAGCTCATGGCTGTATGACTTATCATTTCATTTGATTTGATATGAAGAATGATGATTATTTCGAATTCTTGATAGGAACTTTGTTCATTTGAACAAACTTATACTTCATGAATAACAAAAAATAGTTAATAATAGAATACTTGATTCAACCGCATATTTCTGAAATGAGATTGCCCGGCTGGCTCCAGTAATCGACTTCTCTTGTGGGAAGCGCGTGGGTAGCGTATTTTCTTTGGTCGGCCTTCTTTGGTCAAATTGACCAAAGAGCATCCTGATCTACGCAGAAGGGGCATTTATAAAATTAAATAAGAAACCGTTGTGTAATAATCCGCTGCATTTTTGTTGACGCTGCGGCCATCCCCTCCCTACTGAAGTGTTTGTTGGGTTTTTTGTTACATTATGATATAATTATAATATAAACTAAAGACAATAATTATAATATAATTTGACCCTGATCACCGAATGAGGGGTCTGCGTTTTTTTTTTGTTCACAGTTATAAAGAATTCATGTTGAAACTGCAGTATGTGCAATAAAATGCAATAAAATATTAAAAAACAAAATGAAATAGAAAGTTCTCTTGGTTTTTGTTTTTTTTTGACATTTTATGTCTTTACTTTGGCACATGGACCCGAAAAGCGTTATACGAAACCGTTATGCGATACCGGTAAACAAGCGTTACAGTTGATATTCTGATGATTTTCGCTTACAACCGATTCGTTTCTACGGAACTTCACGTTTGCCATTTTTCATCGTACAAAAACCGTTCACCACTCGTTGGAATCGTGTGATTTTATTGAACATTTTCTTGTTAACCGTACCCCCGTACCTGGCGCGGTAGGTGAGCTAAGCATTATGAAAAAAAGGCTGGTAAACAAGGTAGTCAGCAACAGACTAGTGAAGAAAGTCATTACTTACTAGAATCGAATGTGGTAACCTTGCACCACCATGTAACCCGGATCGTGGTAATCTTGCAACCCGTAAATGATACCGTCAATAATTATCCCTAAATTCCCATTGGGACATAAAATGTCCAAATGTGTTGCAGACTCGTATGCAAGCGTTTTTACCCTGAGCCCTCGTTGGACATTGCCATCCTTGATGTTGGTACCGAGCACTTTGAACAGCGTATTAACCTGATTTGATAGTATTGGAAATGTTCCTACATCTCTAGTCCTACTGGGGTTAGAGCTTAACTTATTGCATGCAACTCATCTTTTCATTTCCAAACTTTCCGTTCCCCCAACATTCGAACTTTATTCACATTATCAATATTTTATTAGGTGATCATCAAGCATCAACATCGAGCGATTTCTGTCCTGATACGAATTTATCGTTTTACAACTAACAGTAAAATCCTATCAACCCCCTTTGATATGAATTCCAAACATACCCAAAAAGTTACAACTCCCGATGAGCCAATAAAACGTGAGCGGGGTCTGCAGCGTTCGGTAGAATGATGATATTGACGGAGCAGACTGGAAACCAATTCAGTTCCGAGAGGGCGGGATTCAATAACTTTTATGCAGCCCTTGGGAATAACTAGAAAGGCTTACGATCACGCCAAGTGTTTGCTTGGATGTTGTTTCGCGCGTTGTAGTACAATATACCTTTCTGATGGAAGCTAAACAAGTGCCAGTGACTTGTGTGGCGAAATGAGGAGTACTTCTGTTGATATTTTTGAATGAAACTAGGTTCCATTCTAAGAATAATTGTAAGACCAACCGCACAACCGCACTCCGATGAATAGTTCTTGTTCTATGAGCTTTCAAGTTTCGGCAACAAGTTACGTCACACTGGGCAAGAGGTTTCCGCCCAGGCGGGAGGGGTGCAATGACGTCACTTGTTGTCGACAACTTTGAAAGCTCTAGAAAAAGAAGTAGGTATGCATCATAGAGGAGGTTGGTCTCAAAATTCATTCAAAACGCTGCCAAGTCCTTGTCACATGGGTTTATTATTCCACTGAACATAACCTACTGAGGTGTTGGCTGTTCATTAATTGTTTCTTTCATGTGCAATAATTAAAATAGCTATTTTTAGTGGTTTCTACCTATTTTCGCGCCCAAAAACACGAATTAGGAATTATTTCTGACAAATATTATCTTTGATCGTTGACAGTGCCATTTAATTGTCTTGATTCACCTGTTGGCTTCTAGTGTTATTATACAAATTTATGGTGATTTCAGACCATTTCCCAGGTTCTTGACTCATAAAAAATGAGTTTTTAACTTCGTTACAACTTCAGTTCTTCATTCTTTGGTCAAAATCAATTTCATACTCGGTCTTCTCACCTAAAAAAACATGGAAAACGATACCTCATTAGCTCATTTTCACCAAAACCTCAACTTCCTATTTTTATACGCATCCCCCCCCCAACACCCTTCGGGTATTCCGATCGGACTGCCGAGCTTCGGAGCACAACTAGGACCCAAATGTGTTCCCAAACTGTGTGCGGAAGAACAGCAGTGTTAGACCAAATTTAATTAAGTTTCAGGCTGAAACTTCGTTGGAACCTCAATTTTCCACTCTTTGGTCAAATCAGCTTGATATTCGGTATTGTCGTCCTAAAAACATGGAAAACGATTCATCACAAGCTCAGCTCATGTTTACTAAAACACAAAAAACCCTATTGTTAAACCCGTTTTTCATCCATAATACCCTTGGGTATATTCAGTTCGGGCTGCAACGTTTTGGGGTACAACTAGGGCCCAAATGGAGCACGTGTGCTATAGAATGAATTTTTTAGACTGGAAATAAAGTAGATGTGGATGATACGGCTTACGGCGGACGGACTTGCATTTTGGTTTATTATTCCGTGAATAATACACCTATGTGTATTCGCTCAGCAAGAAATTGTTATAACACCCCCTTCAAAATGTTTTCTTTTACGTTTCAAGGAGCGTACTTTCCAAAAATGCAATGTCCGTCCGCCGTACGCCGTATCATCCATATCTACTTCATTTGAGGTTTAAAACGTTCTTTCGCACACAGGCTCCACTTGGGCCCTGGTTGTGTCCCGAAATTTTGCAGCCTGATCGGAATGTACCAAAGGGTGTTATGGGTGAAAAATAGTTGAAAAATAGATTTTTGTTGGTGTTTTAGTAACATGAGCTCGTGATGCATCGTTTTCCATGTTTTGTAGGGCGAGGAGACCGAATATGTAGTCAATTTTGACCAAAGAGTGGAAAGTTGAGATTGTCACGAAGTTTCAGCCTTAAATTTACGTTAAATTAAAGTCCAAAATCGTCGTTCTTCCGCAGACAGCTTGGGTCCACATTTGGGTCCTAGTTGTGCTCCGAAGCTCGGCAGCCCGATCGGTAAACACCCAGGGGTGTTTTGGGAGAAAAATGGGTGAAAAATAGGGATTTTCGAGGGATTTTTGATGTTTTAGGGAACGTGAGCTTGTTAGGTATTGTTCTCCATGTTTTTCAGGGCGAGAAGACCGAATATGAATTTAATTTTGGCCGAAGAGTGAAGAATTGAGGTTGTAAAGTAAGGTTCAGCTCCCAAAATTCATTTTTTATGTGTCAAAAACCTGGTAAATTGTCTGAAATCACCATAAGTTTGTACAATAACACTAGAAGTAGTATCAGCAGGTGAATACTATCCACCTTTACCTATACCTATACTGTTAAATGATACTATCAATGATCAAAGATGATTTGTAAAAAAAAAATTTTTAAAAATAGGAGCCTATTTCGTATTTTTGAGAAACAATATAATGAAGTACTAAGGTCAATTCATCTTAATTGACGGTACAATGAAAATTTTAGAATATGAATAGTGAGATCCTATAAAGACACGTCATAGAAACGAAGAACTGAAAATATATGATTCAATGTGGAGTTGAATCACACCACATTCTTCCACCCTTCAAGGATTAAGTTCATACATAGGTGTATTATTCACAGAATAATAAACCAAAATGGGAAACTAATATAAACAGAAGTCATGGGTACTCCTCATTTCCGCATGTTTTTGATCCTGCAGCTTCAGTATTTTCAAGTTCGACTCAATTACAGTAAGTAAAACCACGGGTCTGGGAGCTCAAGACGCTTCGTTTTCCGAAGTGATTGAGATTTCACTTTTTCAAACTGAACTCTTTCTCCATACTGCTCTATGGGTGCGAAAGCTGGACGCTTGAACCAAGCATGGAGAAACTTTTAGAAACCTTTGAAATGTGTCTGTTCTTTATCGGCATGTTGAAAATATCATGGACGCTGAGGGTGACTCACACTGAGGTGCTTAATTGAATGGGAAAGGAGAAATAGCTGCATGGGAAATATAACTTGGACGAAGTAATTACGAAATTAATTACGTTAGTAGCCACTTCACATAACAGCAATGACATCACGGTGCTGAACCTCTCCGAAAACTTGGGAAAGTAATGACGGATTTCCATGCCTCACTGAGAAAAAATGTTGCCCCTCAACATTAAGGCAGAAAATTCAGCTCTGGTTCTGAATGTACCCTATTTTACCGTAGGTATCTAAATACTAGCTGTCCAACAAAACCTCAAACATTCACGATAATATTGTGACTTTTTCAAAATTTAATTATGTTTATTTACAAAATACTTATGATGTATCCTGAAAACTGAACACCTTGAATATACGAAAAATGCCGTCCGTACCTTGGTCACACCGAGAGAGGTGAGAAGTATGAGAACATGAAGTTGTATATTGTGGGAAAAGTTCCTGGAAGGGAGACCAGTGGGTAGCAGAACGCACTGGTGGTTAAAGAACCTTCGGTGCTGGTTTGGCTACTCATCTACGGATATTTTCCAAGCAGCTATGATGAGTTCAGCTGACCATTTCGATCGCCAACATTCATTAGGAGACGGCGTGGTAAGAAGAAGAAACTGAACTGTGTATCCTCTTTGGTTCAATTGGTTATAAGAAATGAGTCAGAGGGCCTGATCATCTGAGTAAGTAATGAAGCCAATTTCTCACCCATTCAACAAACAATGCTGAAACCTGGCAAAATGTTTTTCTGTTTTGGCCTGCACTGTTACGAACGGGTAGGCTGTAAACCTGAGTGATGCACTCGATGCTGAATTTTAATAGATGCCTGTTCGATCCTCGGTACTAGTTAAGAATAACGAGGTAGGAGACAACCTGACCAGCAAAGTGAGTCGTCAGGTTATTTCCCTCCAGTCAACCTACGATGCAGCAATCTGAGCTGTGACGTATGTCAAACTGGTAGATCCGGGTAAGAATGACAAGCTAGGCAATGTAGAATGAATAGAAAACGCCTTTAGGTACCATGTTTTATACTTTCATACTTAGTTGTGACCACTCAATTTCCATCTCCCAGCTAATCGATGAGTTTGGGTGATATTGGGGGGATTATTTTCTTTTATTCCCTTTTTTCCCTTTTTATAGGTATTTGATTTATCATTATAATTATCCAATAATCGTAGTGCATGGATGATTCCTGAAAATGTATATCGCGTTGCTGGCTTATATGGATGATTCCATGAGCTTGTCACGTTACTGGGAGATCAAAAGGCCTATATATATATATATAATCAAAATAAGTTATAGTCTAATGATCCTAACAAGAGCCAAATAATTAATTTACAATGTTTTACCGTAAAGCTATTTACGTAAGTTACCTACCTATTATTCGTATTTTAAACTCGTATTTACGAATTAAACTTGTATTATGAACCAAGGTAGAAAACAAATACACTTTCCACGCTAGTATTCCATATAAATAAACAATTATAATGTTTAGCTATGCACTCCGTGGTCATGCAGGTTACCAGTAAATACATTATTGAGCTCAAATTCCTTCCTTGCGGTATTATGATATTACTAGCCTGACCGCTCGCTTCGCTCGCTATCCGAGATTCGCTGTACGCAGTATCGTGGAACCAACAAACGACGGAAAAATCCCATAGCCTACCGGGTATTTGTGCCCAATTTTATCAAAATCCGTCAAGCCATTCAGGAGTTGACCATGGTCGACCATAGTTCCGCTATGGTCAGGGGATTAAAAATGCGCCTACGTTAAACTTGGGAGGCTACCGGATATTGGTGCCAAATTTGGTCGATATCCGTTGAGCAATTCGGGATTCGACCATGGAGGGGCCCATGGATGCGCTATGGTCGACCGCGGGGGTAGTCCGAAGGGTCGATCGTAGATAGAATTTGACGTAGATTACGAATACGCGATAAAAAATTGGGGTTACCATTTCAATTAACGAAGTTGACCATGGTCGACCATAGTTCCGCTATGGTGAGGGAATTAAAAATGCGACGTTGCACAACTTGGGAGCCTACTGGATATTCGTGCCAAATTTGGTCGATATCCGTTGAGCAATTCGGGATTCGACCATGGAGGGGCCCATGGATGCGCTATGGTCGACCGCGGGGGTAGTCCGAAGGGTCGATCGTAGATAGAATTTGACGTAGATTACGAATACGCGATAAAAAATAGGGGTTACCATTTCAATTAACGAAGTTGACCATGGTCCACCATAGTTCCGCTATGGTCAGGGAATTAAAAATGCGACGTTGCACAACTTGGGAGCCTACTGGATATTCGTGCCAAATTTGGTCGATATCCGTTGAGCAATTCGGGATTCGACCATGGAGGGGCCCATGGATGCGCTATGGTCGACCGCGGGGGTAGTCCGAAGGGTCGATCGTAGATAGAATTTAACGAAGATTACGAATACGCGATAAAAAATAGGGGTTACCATTTCAATTAACGAAGTTGACCATGGTCCACCATAGTTCCGCTATGGTCAGGGAATTAAAAATGCGCCTACGTTCAACTTGGGAGGCTACCGGATATTGGTGCCAAATTTGGTCGATATCCGTTGAGCAATTCGGGACTCGACCATGGAGGGGCCCATGGATGCGCTATGGTCGACCGCGGGGGTAGTCCGAAGGGTCGATCGTAGATAGAATTTGACGTAGATTACGAATACGCGATAAAAAATTGGGGTTACCATTTCAATTAACGAAGTTGACCATGGTCGACCATAGTTCCGCTATGGTGAGGGAATTAAAAATGCGACGTTGCACAACTTGGGAGCCTACTGGATATTCGTGCCAAATTTGGTCGATATCCGTTGAGCAATTCGGGATTCGACCATGGAGGGGCCCATGGATGCGCTATGGTCGACCGCGGGGGTAGTCCGAAGGGTCGATCGTAGATAGAATTTGACGTAGATTACGAATACGCGATAAAAAATAGGGGTTACCATTTCAATTAACGAAGTTGACCATGGTCCACCATAGTTCCGCTATGGTCAGGGAATTAAAAATGCGACGTTGCACAACTTGGGAGCCTACTGGATATTCGTGCCAAATTTGGTCGATATCCGTTGAGCAATTCGGGATTCGACCATGGAGGGGCCCATGGATGCGCTATGGTCGACCGCGGGGGTAGTCCGAAGGGTCGATCGTAGATAGAATTTAACGAAGATTACGAATACGCGATAAAAAATAGGGGTTACCATTTCAATTAACGAAGTTGACCATGGTCCACCATAGTTCCGCTATGGTCAGGGAATTAAAAATGCGCCTACGTTCAACTTGGGAGGCTACCGGATATTGGTGCCAAATTTGGTCGATATCCGTTGAGCAATTCGGGACTCGACCATGGAGGGGCCCATGGATGCGCTATGGTCGACCGCGGGGGTAGTCCGAAGGGTCGATCGTAGATAGAATTTCACGTAGTTTACGAATACGTGATAAAAAATAGGGGTTACCATTTCAATTAACGAAGTTGACCATGGTCGACCATAGTTCCGCTATGGTCAGGGAATTAAAAATGCGACGTTGCACAACTTGGGAGCCTACCGGATATTCGTGCCAAATTTGGACGATATCCGCTGAGCAATTCGGAATTCGACCATGGAGGGGCCCATGGATGCGCTATGGTCGACCGCGGGGGTAGTCCGAAGGGTCGATCGTAGATAGAATTTCACGTAGATTACGAATACGCGATAAAAAGTAGGGGTTACCATTTCAATTAACGAAGTTGACCATGGTCCACCATAGTTCCGCTATGGTCAGGGAATTAAAAATGCGACGTTGCACAACTTGGGAGCCTACTGGATATTCGTGCCAAATTTGGTCGATATCCGTCGAGCCGTTTGGCCGTGCACAGAAAGACAGACACACAGACAGAGATTCGTTTTTATAATATAGTAGAGATATGCAACACCAGAGAAGACCGATCCATCGGGGGACTTTTCCCTGGAAAATTCTCGAGTCATCCGCGTACGTGTGAAGGATTATATCATTTATTTAGGTGTCAATATCGAAACCGCGGATAGAAAATTCCGATGGGAGGATCATTGAAACACATAATGAGCTGCTACGGTGGCAAACGCCCTAGCTGATAACACCCGCCAAACTTCCCCTCGCTGTCGTAGAGATGAGTTTTAGATAGATTTATCGAAAAACCCGTCCACGGTTCGGTGATCTATCAGACTCCGTGGTTCCTTGCCGTGTTTATAGCTAAGCTCTTGTGGATTATGTCGGGTGGCGGCTTAGAAGTCGAGGAAATGACGGATCTGAGCCAAAAACGGTGTTTGTTTGCTGAATCAATTTATATACTTTCTGGAGATGAAAATAGATATTTGATAGAAGAATGATAAGCCAGGAATCAATTACGTGACTATGAACTCGTATTAAATATGAAAGACAAATATAACAGCATTTCTTCGTTAGATTCAAAGTTGTCCCGAACAAATTCAAGGTTTTTTTTATTTCAAATTAAATGTTCCTCAAATCAACGTTTTCTTTATGTAGACTTAGTTAAATGGTTTTTCATTTTAAATACCAAATTAATTTCGAACCGCACTTTCAACAGAATTGAATGGTTGGTAATGGGGGATACTGAAAGCAATCAAGCAAGTTTGTCAAACTTATTTTTTTATCTCTTGCAAATTTGATGGTAGAAATTGCCCTAGAATGATTGACAAAATGTCCTTCAAATAATTTCGATAAAATTCATGATCGTGTGCTGCGGCCAGTATCAACTTTTGAACGAGTTTTAGTTGAAAAAGGAAGTAAAAATTGAATAATTTTGAAATGAAACCCTTAGAAAACGTTGATTTTTCTCGGGTTGGATGAGTTTTAAAAACCTTGAATTTGTTTAGCATTTTTTTTTTAAACTTGGACTTCTCGGAAAACCTTGAATTCGACTATTAAATACTGTAGGTACATAAACGCTCAACGTTTAAGTATTACTGACATCCACCATACAGCACTGACACACACAGACTCAAACATGCGCATGGACTCGTAATATTCAGGTAACGTTTACAACAGTACCTAGGTTTTTTCCTTCTTTTTTTAAAGTTGGTGGTTTCGGGCACCACAACTGGTGAGCGGGTTACTAAATCTCGAGGCATCAACTTTGCATTGTTTATAAAACCCAGCTGTTTTATGATTCACGTTATCTTTGATTGCATCTGTGGTGAAGAGCTGAGCTACCAGGATATGAAAGTACATGCAAGTTTTTTACGCTTGTGTGGTACCTGGCCGAGGTTTGAACTCCGGTCGCCGGTAACGTTAATCTCTCACGAGATAAGGTACCTAGCGCCTTAGCCCACTCGGCCACCCTAGCCCCCTTTAAAACAGTAGTACATATATAATAGTCATACACATAAAATACACACCAGCATGACACCAAAATCCAACAGTCAAAAGGACCTAGGAAGTTACAATTTTACTAGAATCTTCTTAAGGGGGTTATTTCGAGTAATGGATGATTTGTAAGGGATGGGAGTTGTTTGATTTATTGGGGACTTGATTTAGTTTTAACATGGATGTTTTCGGGCTGGTACAGGAAGTGTTTCGCGTGGACACGTCATTGATCGCGCCATTGGGTTGGCGACACCTTGATTTCTTATGCTTTTCATTTATAGTGTGTTTAATAATTCATTTGTTGTACCGTACAGCAAAATACCTTCATCAAACATATCGACATCACCTATTCGGTTTGGTAAAAATGGTCACCTATGGCAAATAAAATCGATGTCACACCTAGACCTTGGTTAACATTAAAATCTGGATATATGTCGACAAAAAATATACACTTATCAAGTTATTGGTAGGTACTTTGTCAATCGATTCTACTAACGGGTTAGTTAGTTTCGTTACTAGAAGAGAGTGCAATAATCAGTCTGCTTCCTTTCCACACTCTTTTCCCATCGTTACAAGTTTGTCGAGAAATGGAGGTCAGTGCGTTCGACGCATAAGGACTTCTTCATTAGGCCGTTCAGAGTGCTAAAGCCAGTCCTTCAGGGAATGTGCGGTGTGAGGGAAGGAAGTTAGAAGTGATCGAAAGTATTTAAAAGAGACCGCTGGCGGAAGGGTTGTTCGTCTGTCTCTCTGTTGATGAAGGGTTTGTTGATATCTAAGCGTAGCACTGGAAAAGAGACCACCTATGGGTGCATAAACATTTTTTCCCCGTAACTATATTTTCGTGGAAATCTGGTCTAACTACCCCTCATTTTCTGCATCTCAATAAGAATTTCGTCAAAACTGGAATCTAATCGGCGCGTTCGCTTGTCAATTTTCTCCACTTCACGGGAAAAATTTGAATCATGGCTTTGAAGTTTCCTAATCGCTTCAAGTATGCAATTGACTAATTCAATTGAATATCATTTTTGTTTGTCAAATGGTTGAATATCTCTCTTACTAGCCACAATGTGACACAGCCTTTAGAAGTAGAATGGTATTCACCAAGTTTCCTTGATTCAGACAAGGAAGGTTCAAGGTTCTTAGGGAAGTCCAAGATTCAACTAGAATGTAAAAATTTCGCAAGCCCCCGCGAATGGTTCTCTTCAAAATGCTCACACTCAAAAGGCCAGTTCTACCAAAATAAACCCCATTAACCGTGCGATTAAAAGTTCTACCATCTCTGCCGTTTGTAGCCAAAAAGCGCTGGTTCCCAAACAGGGTATGTTTATGGGTGTGGGGTGAAAGTCTCCAGAGAAAACAGCATACACGCACGCAAAACTGAGAAAACGTTCTGACAACATTTCATTGGAAGGTTCGTTCAAACAAATTCCTTATCCATTATTTCAATGTTTTTGTGGTTTTTTGACTCTTTCGTTTCTGTGATTTGTCACGGGTCCTTATGTGTAGATTTGCTTTGGAATCCAAGATCACTGTGATGATGTCTACGTCGTGTCTGGGTTTTGGTGGGTTTGGCTTTCCCTCGTTTAGCTCAAACGCCCCACTCTAACGAGGAATTTGACATTAAAGTAATTTACCCAACGTGACGATACCCCAGTACCCTTAAGTATACATTTTTTATGTGACCCTGGTTAGTAATTACCATGTTCTTTCGTTATTCCTATGGAACAGTCAATAATTTGGTTATCGATGCGTCTTCTACATGAAGCCGGTTTACCAGAACGGAGAAGCTATTTTTGAACAGATCCACTTACAAACAATGACCGAATTTCTTATTTTAATGTAATTTAGATGAGTCCGTCAACAATCACGTGAACCTATTGCCGGGAAGATGAACAAAGATGATTTTAGACAAGTTTGTAACTTCAGTGTTATCTTGACAGAACACAGCTTAGGAGCTAAAAATGCCGACAACTGGAATAAATTTCGTAAAACCAACAGAAATAGGGAAACATGGTAATAGAACAACAAAATCGTTTGGAGGCAACTAATTTGTTGAAATTTGGTATTTTATTGTAGGATACTGTGAAAGTTTTCCACAAATCATAATCTACCAGGGATATTTTAAATTAGGATCGTTCCTTCGCTTAACGGGTCATGCAGTGAAATTGGAACTTGTAAAGTGAGGTGTGGATTCGTCTTGTTGCAATGTAAATTCTGAAATCAGTAGTCTACCATAGAATTAATTGCAATTATTGAGGAATTGAACAATGAAGTAGTCATGAGTCAACAACAAAACCAAACGATGGTAGTAGAAGGTTAAGCTTGGTGTGGATTTAAAAAAAGGAGTTAGAATTTTGAAACCATCCGTAAATAGTAATGGACACAGCTTTTAATTGAAATACGCCTTTTGCCGAAAAATAAAAGTGGATAATCAATAATTAATTCCCCTTAATTCACCTCAAAGAATCCTACATTTGATGCAACTAGGCAAGTTCTGATACTAACGAAGAAATTTTTTACGCGATTAGCACTCCTCTTTATAGATTTATTCCAAATCCAATTACCGCTCTCATACCTACTACATACTTACATCGCGAAATTGTCTTTGATTTTGCATCAGAACAAAAATGTCTTCACTAAAAAATCGCTCAGTACTTAGCTGAAGAACATTTTCATACTATTTCAACTTCTGCCATTTCAAGAAGGAGTTTCACCCTAACTGATTTTTATTATTTGCGAAATTTCATCTTCCATGCCAATATTAATTTTGTTAGTAATTATTGAACCGTTAGCTTCATTGACCTTTTAAGAATGTTGATTAATTAAAATTTAATCGTCATAAATTTTCCCGGGATTCTTCTCAGTTTATATTTCGTACGTCATTTAATTGGTCTACATTGATTCATCGTCTACATTGATTATTTTTTACATTCGGGACAACAGTGTTGATAATAAGTAGATGGATACTGTAAAATGCCTTATAAAATTTTCATGATATTCAAATGAAAATCATAAAATTATAGAAATGATGAATTAATTTTTATAAAGCCTGTTGAAAATATGTGTAGTACCTTTCGGAGACATCCAGCTTCAATTGATATCCATAAATATAGCCGAAAATTCCAAATATCGTGAACGCTTGAATCACCCCCACAGAGATTCTTCCACGAAGAGTACAAATCGTTTTTAAACGTCGAAAAATTCACCGATTATCAGTCGTGAGAATTCCGCCGAATTTCATCTTTCACTGATATTAATGATTATTTATGTGAAATAGATAACATCCGAAGATTATTAGACTTGTAACACCTTTGTTCGTAACTCCTGTGTTTTTCTTTTTTTTTATGGGTTATTTTGTTATTGTAAGTTGTCATATTTTTTAAATTATTTCGTTCACAACGTAAACTTTTTTGAAGGAAACCAACCTCGTAGAAGTAGAAGGAGTTGATATCGGTATCGTTGTAGCAGGACCAACAGGTCGACGGGGGGGTTGAATCCATCCGGGAAGGCGGCTCAGTGAGCACTGGCTCCTGCCTCTCACTCTGAATGATCCTGAGTGCCGCCTCCTGGGGGCGGGAGGTTGCAGAAGTTCGAGGGTGGATCACGCTGGTTTTTTTTTTTTTTCATAGGGTTCCTTTCGGAAATTTCGTATTAGGTAAGCGGAAAATCGGTGAAGATTAATGTTTGCATGCTTGCTTCTTTTCTAATATAAATGACACCATGTAAATAGCCATGTAAATGAAATGGTATGGTAGGTACAGCAAAATTCGAAAAACAGTTAATTTCACGTCTTATGACTTTAAAATGAGAGAGTTTACTCATTGCATCACTAGGAATTATTGTACCTAGGTCTTGGTACTATGATTGTAAAAGGGAGCAACAGTGCGGCATCGCAGAATGAAAACACTTGGCAATCCAAACTTTCACAAAAAATTCTCTGCCGTCCAGAAAACTCCAATAACTTACGTGTGGTTATCTATTTCAGCATGAAACCACACCCACACCCTTCTATATTGAATGTTTTCAAAATAAGGCGTTTTGAAGCTCCTATATTTTTCACCCTTCAGTTTGTTTTTATTCCATGTTATATCCAATTTGCGGATTCTGCGTACCTATTGAAACGCCAACCTTCAAAAAGCTTATTGGTTCGATTTTGGGTCCAGTTGGTCCGAGAATCTTGGCGTTAGTGTTATTGTAGTCATCTCTACTGGGGTGAAAAATAATGTTGAAATTTTCAAAATGCCGCAGCTTGAAAACTTTCAATAGAAGGGAATGGATTTTATGAGTTTTTGAATTGATTCCAAACTTCAGGCTTTTTTTTAAGACCACCCGGAGCATTGTACGTGTCTTCTATGTATTTCAGTAAGGCCCTAAAGTGTCAGCCGAAATACTTATGAGTGTGAATGGTAGGTACCAATAGATAACTCCAGCTCAGATATCATTGCTAGGGAACAGCTTAATACAATCACGCATGGCTGTATGAAATCGCGTTTTTTCATCCGTAATAATTTGAAGAAACGCTGCAAATTATTACACAACGGTTTATTATTTACCTGTATAGATGCCCCTTCTGCGTGGATAGTATATTAAACCGTTGTGTAATAATTTACCCAGTAATTCCTACTTCACCGTTTGTTCGAGCTGCAAAAGTACCTATCAACAAAATCCAAAAGAGCTATCATTTTTCAAATTTTATAATATCACGGAACTTCCAACTCGACTTCATACAGCCATCCGTGATTATAATCAGGTGCTCCCTAGCAATGATATTTGAGCTGAATGTATACAATTTGATTCACCCTTCTGTTGACGGATCCTGTCGGTGCGAACTTCGGGACCTTACTGTGAACGAACGGCTGGACGTACAATGCTCCGGGTGGTCTCAAAAAACTCCCAAGTTCAAGAACTATTTTAAAACTTTAAAAATTTCGAGGTAACGGCTTCTTGGATATTTCAACCCCTATTTTTCACCCTTTAGAGATGACTAACATCAACGCCGAGCTTCGCGGACCAAACAGACTCCAAATGGGACCTACAAACCAAATTTCATAAATTTTTCGATCATATTAACTAAGGAAAGTGCGAAGTACGGCGTACGGCGGACAGACAGACTTTTTTTATTGCATTTTCGGATTCTACATACCTTGAAACCGACAAATTTTGAGGGGGGTTAGAGTTTTGGTTTATTATTTTCAATAATGAACCTTTGGAATCGTGCATGAAAAAAAAAAATTTAACCCCCCCCCCCCCCCCCCCCCCCATCAAAATTTTATGGCTTCCGTTTCAAGGTATGTAGAATACGAAAATCAATACAAAACGCTGCAAATCCCTGCACAGCGGTTTATTATTTTGTACAGAATACCCTTCTGTTACAGATCACAGCTCTTCGTATAGATAACCCTTCTATATAATATATGAACTATTCTATGCATATTACGTAGATCGCAACCCTCCGTAGGTGCTAAGTACCTAACCCCGTAATCGTTACTAGATTCCTACCTAAATCACGAGCTGAATGTTGCTAAAATAGTTCTGTGCCGTACGCCGTACTTCGCACTTTTCTTAGTTACCATGAGCCAAAATTGACGAAATTCGATTTATAGGCCATTTGGGGTCTAGTTGGTCCTCGAAGCTCGCCGTTAATGTCAGTAATCCCTAAGGGGTGAAAAATAGGGGTTGCTGTCTCCACGACGCCGTTTTCTCGAATTTTTTACGGGTTTAAATATTTCGTGAACTTGGGAGATTTTTTAGACCACACACAGTAAGGCCCAGAAGTTTGCACCGACAGTCATTTTCAACAACAGGGTGAATGAAATTGTATACATTCAGCCCAAATGTCATCGCTAGAGACACTGCAACATTTGGGAATTGGCCCGAGATCATCATTGCTAGGGAGCACATGATTATAATCACGGAGTATGAAGTCGAGTTGGTTGTTCTGTGATATTATTTCATCTGAAAAATGATGGCTCTTGGAGTTGGTTGATAGGTAGTGAAAGTTGTACAAAAGTTGAAGTATTATTGATGGGTAAATTATTAAACAATGGTAAATTATTACAAAATGGTAAATATTACACAATGTTAAATTATTACACAACGGTAAATTATTACACAACAGTTCATTACACCATTTACGTAGAAGGAGCTGGGGTTTGTTGGTAAGCGCTTTTGCAACTTTTTTCACTCCACATCAACAATTTCCCTTCAGAATTCATTATTTTCGTTTCGTTTTGCCATTTTAGTTACTATTTGTCATCGACAGAATTACATTACCAATATTTCTCGTGATTTAGGTAGGTAACTAGTAACGAGTAACCACGTACTAACCTACGGAGGATCTGCGATCTACATAATATGTATAGAATGGTACATATTATATTATATAGACGGGTTATCCATACAGAGAGCTGTGATCTATGACAGAAGGGTATCCTGTACAAAATAATAAACCGTTGTGCAGGGATTTGCAGCGCTTTTCAAATGAAATAATATCACAGAACAACGAACAAGCCATCATGCTCCGTGAATATAATCAGGTGTTCCCTAGCAATGATGATCTTGGGCCAATATTGTTGTTAGCGCGTCCCTAGTGATGATATTTGGGCTAAATGTATACAATTTCATTCACCCTGCTGTTGAAAAAGCCTGTCAGTGCAAACTCCTGGACCTTACTGTGAACGAACGGCTGGACGTACAATGCTCCGAGTGGTCTTAAAAAACTCCGAAGTTCGAGAACTATTTAAAACCGTTAAAAACAATTCGAGATAACGGCATCTGGAGATTTCAACCCTTATCTTTCAACCCTTAGGGATGACTGACATTAACGCCGAGCTTCGAGAACCAACTAGACCCCAAATGGGACCTATAAACCGAATTTCGTCAATTTTTGGTTCATGGTAACTAAGAAAAGTGCGAAGTACGGTGGACGGACAGAAATTTTGGTTTCTTATTTTCAGTAATAAACCTTGGAATCGAGCATGAAAAAAAAATTTCAACCCCCCCCCCCCCCCCCACCCTACTTTTATGGTTTCAGTTTCAAGGTATGTAGAATCCGAAATGCAATTAAAAATATTCTATCCCTCCGCCTTACGCCGTACTTCGCACTTTTCTTAGTGACCATGAACCAAAATTGACGAAATTCGGTTTATAGGTCCCATTTGGGGTCTAGTTGATCCTCGAAGCTCGGCGTTTAATGTCAGTCTTCCCTAAGGGGTTAAAAATAAGGGTTGGAATCTCCAGGACGCCGTTATCTCGATTTTTTTACGGTTTTAAATAGTTCTCGAACTTTCGAGATTTTTAAGACCACTCGGAGCATTGTACGTCCAGCCGTTCGTTCACAGTAAGGCCCAGAAGTTTGCACCACATGCTTTTTCAACAGAAGGGTGAATGAAATTTATTGTATACTGTCGTGAGTCCCTCCCGGGAACACTCCTCTAGTAAACTTAAGTTCTCACCAACATTCAAACGCAAAAGTCAGTTTCCGTCAATAAACGAAATGAGTGGGGAGACAAGCCACAGAACCCAGGGTACACAACCTGGGGCCCCACCACCAACCCCTAACAGGGGGTTGGAGGGAGAGGCCTCCTTTTCCTATAAAACCCTGGATCCTGCGACTTTAACTTCATTCGACACTTCCTCTAACCAGCTCTCTCTTCTCTCCTCTACCTTGCTCTCTCCTCACCTTAAAAGAACCTAGATGTCGGTGGTGGTCCGCCCATAACCGCCTAGGCAAACCTCCTCCTCCAAAAGATTCCAGATGTCGGTGGTGATTCGCTCATAACCGCCTGGACACCTCTCCTTCTAAAAGATCCTAGATGTCGGTGGTGATTCGCTCATAACCGCCTAGGCAAACTCTACCACTCACCTCCAAAATTCTACCTATCCAAAAAGATCCCAGATGTCGGTGGTGATTCGCTCATAACCGCCTGGGCAATTTCCCTCACACCACCGTGATGCAATTTTAAATTCATCACAGTGGTGAACCCGACGTTCACCCAACCTTCCTTTCTTTCCCCTCTAATGTGTCAACCCCCAGTCACAAGTTAAGTTCGGCCCCATTTCAATTTCAAATTCGGTCAGTCAGTCAGTTTAAATTTCGCAATTTTCGCCCACACTACCTCAACCGCTCGGAGATCGCACACCTCTCACACCTCCGCTCAACCACACACACCTCCTCCCGAATTTTGCAAATTTCGAATTTGAAATTTAAAATTTGAATTTTCAAATTACAGACTCAACCATGGACCCGAACTCGCCACCGCCGCCGCTCCTCCGGCCACCCACGCTACAGCCACCCGCCGCCACGACGACGGCCGCCGGCGACAACCCCTTCTCCACCCTCTCACCGCCCGGCACCGCCTCGCCGACGACGCCCGCCGCCGCCGCCGCCGACGTCATGACCGCCTCTGCGTCTTTCCCGCTCTCCTTACCACCTTTCTACTCACATGACCCCGCATTATGGTTTTTTCAGGTGGACGCAGCGTTCTCGGCCGCAGGCATCCGCAGCCAGAAAACCCGCTATTCCCGCATCATCTCCCTGGTACCGTACGACGTTCCCCTCCAGACATCGGACATCGCCCCCGACGCCGCCGCTGCGTATGACGACCTCCGCATCCGCCTCGTCTCGATCTACCAACCATCGAAATTCGCACGAATCGCCGCCCTGTCACAACCCCAACACCTCGGGGACATGAAGCCCTCCCACCTTTTCCGACGCCTGCGACATCAGCTGCAGGGCATTTTGACGTCCGACATCGCCCGCACGTTCTGGTTACGCGCGCTCCCCCACCCGATGCAGATGGCGTTCGCCAGCCACCTCGACAGCCCGGACGAGACGCTGCTCCGCCTCGCGGACACCGTTTACGATCTCACCGCATCCGCCAGCGTCGGCGAAGTTCGCACCCCACGCAACCAACCCCCTCCTCGACAACGCGACGCATCATCCCGCGAGCGCAGCCGTCCCCACTCCACAGAGTGCCACCGACCCCCCTCCATGGACCGCCGTCAACCCCACTCCACGGAGCGCCGCCGAACCCCCTCCACTGACCGCCGGCGCCAACCTTCCCCCGACCGCCGCCCCGCCCCTCACCAGGACCTAAGGCGAGGAAGATCACCAGCCCAGCCGACCCCCACCAACACCTCCCGCCCCACCAGGACAGCCTACCTACCCGCCGACCCCCCCCCCCCCCCCCGCCGATGCTTCTACCACGTGAACTTCGGTGGGGAGGCTCGCAAATGTCAGCCCCCCTGCTCCTTCTCCTCCGGGCAGGGAAACGCCGACGCCCGCCGGTGAACCCGGCGGGCCCCCCTCCTCGCCAACACGGGGGGGACCCCCACCAACCCCCCCCCCCCCGGCCCGCCCGAGTCAACTCCACCACCACCATGAAGGCCTCCTACCCTTCCTACGCTGCCGCCACGGCCGCCAACCTCACGGCCGCGCCTCGCTGCGCCGCCACCTCCCTCTCCCGACCAAAGGCCGTTCCCCCACCCCGGAACAGCCCCTCCACCGCCGCCGCCACGGCCGCCAACCTCACGGCCGCGCCTCGCTGCGCCGCCGCCTCCCTCTCCCGACCAAACACCGTTCCCCCACCTCAGAACGGCCCCTCCACAACCACCACCACGGCCGCCAACCTCACGGCCACGCCTCGCTGCGCCACCACCTCCCTCCCCCGGCCCGCCACCGTTCCCCCAATGCGGAACGTTTCCCCCACTGCCGCCGCCACGGCTGCCGAACACCCCAGCAGGCCCCACTCCAAACATACAAACCCCACCCCCCCAACCGTTCCCCTCCCACGGAACAGGCGCCCCTCCAACCACGTCTCCTTTGCGGGAGACGAACCCCCACCACCACCACTAACACTCAACCCCACCAACCCTACGACTGATCAGACACCCCCCGCCCCAACCGCCGCAATTTTACCCCACTCCACGCCAACCCACCAACGCCTATTTTTGAAATGTAGGAAAACTAACGTTCCCTTCTTGATAGACACAGGGGCGGCGCTGTCCATTTTTCCAAATTCTATTCTACGTCGTCAGGCGCGCTGTTATCGCCAAATTCTCTACGCCGCCAACGGTACCACCATCCCCTCGTACGGGACGTACCGCTCATCCATATACATGAGCGGACTCGCGTACGAGTGGGAATTCACTGTGGCGGACGTGGAGAAGGCGATCCTGGGGGCCGATTTTTTAGCATATTTCGGCCTCCAGGTCGACGTGAAAAACGCGCGCCTGATTGACCCCTCCACCAACAAACCCATACCCGGCTTCATACATGCCATCAATCAGCCCCCCTCTCAATTTGAAACCCTCCTCCAGCAATACCGCCCCCAGCGCCGCCCCTCAGCCCACATCTCTACAATCCAACATTTTATTGAAACCTCCGGCCCCCCAATTACCGCTAAAGCCCGCCGCCTCCACCCGTTGCAGCTAACACAGGCCCGCCAACACTTTGACCGCCTAATAGCGGACGGAATCATCCGCCCCTCCAAGTCCCCTTGGGCCTCCCCCTTGCACATTGTGCAGAAGCCCAATGGGGACATCCGCCCCTGCGGCGACTATCGCCGCCTCAATGCGAAGACCACCCCCGACCTGTACAACGTCCCCCACCTCCGGGAATTCTTCATCACACCTACATGACACACACGTCTTCTCCACACTCGACATATCAAGGGCCTTCCACCACATCAACATACACCCACCTGATATTCCTAAAACTGCTATAATTACCCCCTTCGGCCTCTTCGAATACGTAAAAATGGGATTCGGCCTCAGGAACACTGCCCAGACCTGGCAGCGGTATATGGACAACATCCTACGCGGCCTCCCATTCGTCTTTTGCTTCCTCGACGACATCCTGATAGCTTCCCGCAACCCCGAAGAACACCTGGAACACCTACGCCAAATTTTAACATATTCTCCGCCGAGGGGCTGGAGATCAACAGAGAGAAATGTGCCCTCGCCCAGCCCTCCGTCCGCTGCCTCGGCCACCTAGTCTCCTCCGAAGGAATCACGCCCCTACCAGACAAGGTCCACGCCATCAGCGATTTCCCACAGCCCCGTACCGTGACGGAACTTCGCCGTTTTCTGGGTATGTTGAATTTCTACCGCAGACACATCAAACACGCAGCACAACACCAACAACCCCTCATACACGCCATTCCCCAACCCGCCAAAAAACACGACAACCGCCCCATACCCTGGTCACCCGAACTTACTGCCGCTTTCCAGCTTTGTAAGCAGGACCTAGTGGACGCCGCTCTATTGGCCCATCCCGATCCCCACGCCCCCCTTTCCATCACAACAGATGCTTCCGACTGGGCCATCGGGGCTGTGCTCCACCAGCACACCGGCGCCACCCCCCAACCCCTTGGGTTTTTTTCCAAAACCCTTTCACCTACCCAAAAAAACTATTCAACGTTCGACAGAGAACTCCTCGCCATCCACGAAGCCATTAAACACTTTCGTGACTTCGTGGAGGGCAGGCAGTTCTCTGTCGTAACGGATCATAAGCCCCTGACCCACGCCCTCCTACAAAGCCGTAAGTCTGCCTCCCCGCGTGGCCTCCGGCAACTCGAGTTTATCGGGCAGTTTACGTCCGATATCCGATACTTGCCGGGGGCAGACAACTGCGTGGCGGACACGCCCTCTCGCACCACCTCCTCAACCCATTCCCGACTCCCTCCCGTGGGAACACGTGCACTTGGATCTGGTCGGCCCCCTTCCCCCCTCCGAGAGGAAGAGGTACTGCCTCACCATGATCGACCGTGCAACCAATTGGGTTGAATGTATCCCACTCGCCCACATTACCGCGGACGCCGTCGCCGCGGCCTTCCTCAACCAATGGATCAGCCGCTACGGTTGTCCGCGGACACTCACGGTCGATCAGGGGAGGCAGTTTGAATCAGCCCACTTTGCCGACCACCTCCGTTCCCTCGGGATCCAAAAAATCCGCACCACTCCCTATCATCCTCAATCCAACGGGAAAATAGAGCGGTGGCACTCGGTCCTAAAACAAGCCATCTCCACTTCAGCTACATCCCCCTCTTGGACCAAGACCCTCCCCTATGTCCTCTTAAGCCTCCGTACCTCCACCCGTCCTTCAGACAACACAAGCCCCGCACAACACGCTTTTAAAGACCCCCTCCGATTACCAGCCGACATTTTCACCCCACAACACACACCGTCAATTAACAGGGAACCGCTACACACATCAACACCGACAAACGACACAACTTACCCCAAAAGATTTTACACCGCCACTCCCATGTACCTGAAAGAGCCCGGCATGCATAAAACTTTTCAACCCCTTTATGCCGGGCCCTTTCAAGTCATCCGCTCAACACAAACCACTGCGACCCTGTTAATTGACGGGAAACCCCACACCGTCCCGTTAGCCAGATGCAAACCCCCTCCTGTGCTCCCTCAACCAACAAACCCTATCAGTCTCCCACCGTCCGTTCACGATGTCGCACCTCTTCCCGCAACACCCGTCTCCTCCGTCGCCGTTTCCGGATTTCGATTCGGATCCGGAAATGGCGGCCATTCTCCGGGACGTTTTCGTCCCGGACCCACTATCCCCCCTACCCCCCTCGCCCGGGCCCACATCACCGCTTCCGTTTTTCCCGCCAAGGATCACCGGACTACCTCCCCGGCCACGGCGGTGGAAGTACCCCCAGTGGCGAATTCTGCGCGAATTTCGCACAGCCCAGGCCACCGGGGTACATCCCCCCTACATCCCCACCGACCCCCTCATGACCTCCATCCTCCACGAGTTCCGCCTCGCGGAACTCATGCCCCCCCCACCCCCAATTCAAATCACCCCCCAACCCAAAAACAATCCACCACCCTACCCCTCAAATTCAACCCCCCCAAAATAGATTTTGGCCCCCCACCCCCCAACATCCTAAAACCCCAACCACCCCCAACCCCCCCACCACCGCCGGGGATATCCACAATAGTCCCCGTCGGGACGAAACGGCCCGGGCGACGGAACGGACGGAGGGAGCGTTACACACACCCCCACGTCCCGGCGGCCCAATAACCCCGCCGCGCTACAAGCAATCACGGCGGGGCCTTGAGACGGCGGAATGCTGTTTGTGTCCCAAAACTACCACACACAGCATCCCGCCCCTCACGGCCCCACCGCGGCCGCCCCATCATCGCCACCCCACACAGCTACGCCACGGGCGCACCTGCGAAGCGGACAAACCACCCGGTAGGTCTCCTCTGCCCCCTACCAGGGGTTTTGTCCGCATCACCGAGGCGCCCCCACACACAACCCAACCCACACCTACACCCTTCCACATCCACACCCTCTCCATACCCAGGGAACGGCGGATTTCCGCACCCTTCTATTGTACCCCCACGACCACTGTAAATTTTGTAAATATCCACTACCCTATAAGCCTAAGAATGTTGAAACCACTTTAATCATCTTGTAAATTTTGTAAATATCCACTATCCTATAAGTCTAAGAATGTTAAAACCCCTTTAATCATCTTGTAAATTTTGTAAATATCCACTACCCTACTGTAATCCACTACCTACACGTCTACCTACTTTCATCATACACAACTCCTTTAATCATCCTCATTATGCACCACCATTGTAAATGCCACCTCACTCATCTTAAACCATCCATGTAAATACTAACCCTGTACATACCATTGTTAGTAGTACCTATGTAAATACCCTTAGCCTTAAGCCTCACTCACCTTATTCACTCTACACCATCAATGTACATACCACAGTCAATACCCATGTAAATGCCCTTAGCCTTAAGTACATATCCACCTAGCGTTAAGACCAAGGCCTTCCGCCTCCAATTATGTTTGCCGTGGCCCTCAGCCGTTGTCACCTTTGGTCTTAAACCCCACTCCTGTTTGCCTGCGCCCTCAGCCTTTGTCAACTTGCGCCTTCAGCTCCACTTTCTGCTACAGTTACCTGACCTGGCCTTCAGCACCACTTATGTTTGCCATGGCCCTCAGCCCCTGTCCACTTGCGCCTTCAGCTCCACGAATTTTGGTTCAAACTGGGGGGACCTCTGTCGTGAGTCCCTCCCGGGAACACTCCTCTAGTAAACTTAAGTTCTCACCAACATTCAAACGCAAAAGTCAGTTTCCGTCAATAAACGAAATGAGTGGGGAGACAAGCCACAGAACCCAGGGTACACAACCTGGGGCCCCACCACCAACCCCTAACAGGGGGTTGGAGGGAGAGGCCTCCTTTTCCTATAAAACCCTGGATCCTGCGACTTTAACTTCATTCGACACTTCCTCTAACCAGCTCTCTCTTCTCTCCTCTACCTTGCTCTCTCCTCACCTTAAAAGAACCTAGATGTCGGTGGTGGTCCGCCCATAACCGCCTAGGCAAACCTCCTCCTCCAAAAGATTCCAGATGTCGGTGGTGATTCGCTCATAACCGCCTGGACACCTCTCCTTCTAAAAGATCCTAGATGTCGGTGGTGATTCGCTCATAACCGCCTAGGCAAACTCTACCACTCACCTCCAAAATTCTACCTATCCAAAAAGATCCCAGATGTCGGTGGTGATTCGCTCATAACCGCCTGGGCAATTTCCCTCACACCACCGTGATGCAATTTTAAATTCATCACAGTGGTGAACCCGACGTTCACCCAACCTTCCTTTCTTTCCCCTCTAATGTGTCAACCCCCAGTCACAAGTTAAGTTCGGCCCCATTTCAATTTCAAATTCGGTCAGTCAGTCAGTTTAAATTTCGCAATTTTCGCCCACACTCCCTCAACCGCTCGGAGATCGCACACCTCTCACACCTCCGCTCAACCACACACACCTCCTCCCGAATTTTGCAAATTTCGAATTTGAAATTTAAAATTTGAATTTTCAAATTACAGACTCAACCATGGACCCGAACTCGCCACCGCCGCCGCTCCTCCGGCCACCCACGCTACAGCCACCCGCCGCCACGACGACGGCCGCCGGCGACAACCCCTTCTCCACCCTCTCACCGCCCGGCACCGCCTCGCCGACGACGCCCGCCGCCGCCGCCGCCGACGTCATGACCGCCTCTGCGTCTTTCCCGCTCTCCTTACCACCTTTCTACTCACATGACCCCGCATTATGGTTTTTTCAGGTGGACGCAGCGTTCTCGGCCGCAGGCATCCGCAGCCAGAAAACCCGCTATTCCCGCATCATCTCCCTGGTCCCCAAGTGCTCGATTTATTAGGCAAAAGCGCGAGGGTAGGTATTGACCACAGAAAAGTATCTACGCAGAAGGGGCATCTATAACAATCAGCGTTTTCTGATGGTTTTCGCATACAACCACTTCGCTGATATGTTCGTACGACTTCCTTAGTGTTGACCTCCCAAAACTGGTTCATCACTAGTTCGAAAGCTCCCAATTTATTTCAAAACTTCACGGCCTGGACAGTGGACATTGGCCTAATTTGAGAAAGATCAAATATGACAAGTGATAATGGAATAATGGTAGATAGTTGTAGTTGAACAAAAGAATTGTAGAGACGCATTTCTATACTCATGAAAATTTTAAGTTGCTTTTGGTATATCATTTTCAATAATGAACCTTTGGAGTATGACCAAAAAAAACGCTGCAAATCCCTGCACAACGGTTTATTATTTTGTACAGAATACCCTTCTGTTACAGATCACAGCTCTCTGTATAGATAACCCGTCTATATAATATAATATGTACTATTCTATACATATTATGTAGATCGTATACCCTCCGTAGGTTAGTACCTAACCCCGTACTCGTTACTAGGTACTCACCTAAATCACGAGTTAAATGTTGCTAAAATAATTCTTTAGATGACAAACAGTAACTAAAATGGCAAAAAGAAACGCAAATAATGAAGTCCTGAAGGGAGACTGTTGATGTGGAGTGAAAACACAGGTCTCCGTATAGATAACCCTTCTATATAACATGTACTATTCTACACATATTATGTAGATCGCGGACCTCCGTAGGTTAGTACCTAACCCCGTACTCGTTACTAGGTACCTCCCTAAACCGTTGTGTAATAATTTACCTGTATAGGTTCCACTTCTACGGAGATAGAATAATGAACCGTTGTGTAATAATTTGCCCATCAATAATACGTCAGCGGTTGTTCAAGTTGCAGAAGTACCTATCAACAAAATCCAGCCGCTTCTTGGTAGATTAGCCGTTGTGTAATAATTTACCGTGGTGTGATAATTTACCGTTGTGTAATAATTTACCGTTGTGTAATAATTTGTCGTTATGTAATAATTTGCCATTATGTAATAATTTACCCATCAATAATACTTCAACGGTTGTTCAAGTTGCAAAAGTACCTATCAACAAAATCCAGCCCCTTCTGGGTAGATGAGCCGTTGTGTAATAATTTGCCATTGTGTAATAATTTACCCATCAATAATACTTCATCGGTTGTTCAAGTTGCAAAAGTACCTATCAACAAAATCCAGCCGGATCGCACACCCTCCGTAGGTTAATACCTAACCCCGTACTCGTTACTAGGTACCTACCTAAATCACGAGGTAAATGTTGCTAAAATAATTCTGTCGATTGCAAACAGTACCTAACAAAAAGAAACGCACTTCATTTTTCAAATGAAATAATATCACAGAACAACCAACTCGACTTCATAGGTACCCATCAATAAAATCGGCGCGTCCCTGGTGACGGATTTCGTTTGCTGTATACAATTTCATAAACCCTGGAGTCGAAAATACCTGTTGGTGCAAACTTCGGGGCCTTACTGTGAATGAACGGCTGGACGTACGACGCTCCGGGTGGTCTTAAAAAACTCGTAAGCTCAAGAACTATTTAAAACCGTAAAAAGATTCATGTAAAAAAAACGTATAGGCGTTTTGAAAATTTCAACCCCTATTTTGAACCCCTTAGAGATGACTGACAGTAACGTCGAGCTTCGAGGACCAACTAGACCCCGAACGGAACCTATAACCCGAATTTCATCAATTCTTTTTCATGGTAACTAAGAAAAGTGGCCCGTACGGCGTACGGCGGACAGACAGAAATATTTTTATTGCAGTTTTGGATTCTACATACCTTGAAACGTAAACCATCAAATTTTGAGGGGGGTAAGAATTTTTTTTTTTCATGCTCGATTCCAATGGTTCATTATTGAAAATAATAAACCAAAATTAACCCCCCCAATATGGTGGTTTCCGTTTCAAGGTATGTAGAATTCAAAAATGGAATGAAAACATTTCTCTCCGTCGCCGTACGCCGTACTTCGCACTTTTCTTAGTTACCATGAACCAATATTTATGAATTTGGTTCGTAGTCCCATTTGGGGTCTATTTGGTCCGCGAAGCTCGGCGTTACTGTCGGTCATCTCCAAAGGGTGAAAATTGGGGGTTGAAATTTTCAGAACGCCATAGTTCGAAAACTTTCAATAGAAGGTTTTTTTACGTTTTTAAACTGATCTCGAACTGAAGAATTTGTGAGACTATCCGGAGCACGGTATGACCAGCTGTTTGTTTGGACCGATGGCTTCGTCAACCTGCTCGTGAATGAAACGGTATAAATCCGGCACAGATATCATTGCAAGGAGATACGTGATTATAAGCACGCGTGATTATAAGCACGTATGGCTGTATGAAGTCGAGATGGTTGTTCTGTGATATTGTTTCATTTGAAGAATGATGGCTCTTTTGAATTTTGTTGATAGGTACTTTCGTAACGGGAAAAGCGTTATGCTTCATGAATAACAACAAATAAAATTAATGTTTGAATGACTGAATCCTGCGCGTGTTTATGACACTTTAATTCCTGGGCCGGCTCCAGTATTCGATTTAAGGCTTCCCTGGGAGAAGCTCAAGGGTAGGTATTGACCATAGAAAACAGTGATCTACGCAGACCACCTTTGTGTAATAATTTGCAGCGTTTGTTCTTTTTTCAGAGGCTCTTGCTAGGTATTCGATATTGTCTCACACAAGTAGGTTTGGTGGATAGTTTAAATAGTGAATTTCCATGGAGGCAACTCTTTTTCCATCATTGGTGTGGAGTTGCAACCGTGCTGCTATCTTACAAAACCACCCAGCGCGTTACAGTTCCCTTCCCGCCCCCAGAGTTCGTGGAGATGCTGGATTACGTTGAGCCACGCTCCCTCATAAATTTAACGGTCAACGCCGCAACAGTTCATGGAAGTAAGTAGTGATGTGTAGATTCACTCCTCTTACGTCGCCACACATTATCATGTAGGTACCGAACACCATAAGCATTTTGGAGCGACTTCAGAGCTTATTAATATATCTATACCTAGACGAAAGTTACAACGGTGACCTTAGTCTAAATTATGGCAACTATTAGGAACGCCTTTAAATTTCTTTGCTTTTCTTTTCGAAGTCCATTTCAGTAGTCAAAATTTTCCCCCTGAAATCTTGGATCAAATTCGACTTTTGGGGGTGGGGGTCTCTTAAAAAATAGCAGAGCCAACAGATTCGAAAATTCAGCCGTAAATGATGCTGCATGATCGAAACTTGGTTGATGAAATTATGTCGTCCATCAGAATATTTTACTTCTCGGTACAGAGCAATTTGACTGCCATGTTATTATCGACCATACAATTATTTTTGTAGTGAGCGCTAGGTAGGGTAGGTTTGGGTAGGTCGCAGGAGAGAGGAGGATGTGCTCCTTGGGAGTCTTTTAGGATAGCTAACGCCCTGTGGTTATCATCACAGCGCGAGTGTTAGAGGAAGAGGCGTCCCGCGGTTACCACCACAGCAGAGGCTAAGGGTAAGGGATGCTAACACCCCACGGTTATCACCACAGCTAGTTTTAGAGAATGAAGCATCCCGCGGTCACCACCACAGCAGACGCTAAAGGAGAAAGATACTAACACCCCGTGGGTATCACCACAGCGAGTGTTAGAGGGTGAAGCATCCCCAGAAGGTGAAGCATCCCTCGGTTATCACTGGGGATTGGAATTATATGCACAAAATTTGGCCAAAATATGCACTCAAAATGCGCAAAATATGCACCCCAAGCAAAATTACGTTTAAAAATTTTTTTAAATATTTCTAAAATGAACCAAATTTTGCTGTGAGACGTACAGGCAGTCTATACATTATGTTCCAGTTATGATCGCGTCCTTAAAAAATTATAGAAAAGGATCAAGGAAGAAAATGGAGTGAAAATGTACATACGTTTTTTCTCGAATATACAATATTTACATTTATACATAAAAAAAAGTCATTCGCTATCACACTTATAGCATTGGATCACAATTGGTTTTTCCAAATTGTCAACGTTAAATCTCCTACAGTTGTCGCTGAGGAGCAACTTTAAAGCAGAAAAGGACCTCTCGACATCACAGGACGCGATGGGCAAAAATGTGACGTTTTTATAGCCCGAAAGTGAAAGGCAATCCCATTCAGGGATAAATGGTAAGGGCGCGCCTAAGCCCTACCAGGTACACGGATTAAACGGTGAATGGCCTAAGAATATCCGTGACCCGTTTTCAGAAACACATTCTCGGAGGGTTTGGGGATTGGAATATTGAAAAATAGATACATTCCCCAATTTCCTTTAAAAGTGTAGAAATATGCACAAAACGGACAAAATATGCTAAAATCTCCGAAATTGGACAAAATATGCTATTTCAATTTCAATTTAACACAAGCTAAACGCTTCAGATACCCTCAAAACGGAAAAGTAGAATGATATACACGATAAAAAACACACGCAAAATATGCAAATTCCATTCCATAGTTATTACCACTCACCACAGCAGACGCTAAGGGAGGTGGAAGGGTAGGCGTGAGAGGAGGTGCAACGTGAGAGAGGGAAGTTGCAGGTAAGAGTGAGGTCGGTCGAATGAAGAGCTGGGCGAGCCGGGATCCTTATAAAGGCCTTATAAAGGTCAATGGAGGGGAACCCTTCTGGGCTTCAACCGAGGCGTCGTCCCTAAGGTTAAATCTATAAGTCACATGTGAGTGGTATATGTTACATTTGAGGGGCACCACGACAATTATGATGAAGGTAAACTAACATGATAACGTACTAAACAGCGAATCTTAGTCCGCCATTAGCCCACAACTTGAGTGCCGTTTCGCAAAATGCTGGTGGCGAATAGATTATCGTTCATCTCCTTCAGGCAGGTACCTTTCAAAATATACCTATACCTATGTTCAGCAAAGATATATAACAATAGTTACACAATACCTAGCTAACGGCTAAATATAAAATATCAAAAACCCTGAAAATTATTACACAGTGGTTTATCATGTATCTGTATAGATGTCCCTCTTCGTGAATCACTGTTTTCTGTGGTCAATACCTACCATCGTGCCCCCCCCCCCCCCTCCACTGGGAAAGCCCTAAATCGAGTACTGGAGCCAGCCAGGCAATTACAGTTTAATAAAAATGCGCAGGACATACCATGAGGGCCCAAAGAGGCCTATATGTATTTGAAAATAAATGTTTCTCTATCTCTCTCTCTCTTTCTTTCAATTATAATAGATTATTAGTTGTTATTCATGAAGCATAACGTTTGTTCAAGTTAAAAAAGTACCTATCAACAAAATACGAAAGACCCATCATCCTTCAAATGAAATAATATCACAGAACAACCAATTCGGCTTAACAGCCATGCGTGATCACAATCAGGTGTTCCCTTGCAATGATATCTTGACCGGAATTATACCGTTTCATACACGATCATGTTGACAAAAACTTTCGGTGCAAAGGAAGGCTGGACGTTCAATGCTCCGGGTGGTCTCAAAAAATTCTTTCAGGTCAGATCTACCCAACACAACTAAACACACGCCAAAAGCGATCGGTCGAGAGCGCGGATTTTCAACGACTGACCTCGATCTTATTGTTCATTCGGGTTTTATAAGATTTTTCCGTAGCCTCTTCTTCTTGACTTTTACACTCTCCATTTGGTAATCAGTGTAAGAATCCTAGTGCCAAACTGGGATCTTACAAAAAAAACCATACCCTTCTATTGAAAGTTTTCTAGCTAAGTACGGCGTATAGTGCGGCGTTTCCAGCAGTGGGGGGGGGGGGGTCTCGTTGGTCTGCGAAACTCGGCGTTACTGTCAATAACCTCTAAGGTTACTGTCAATAACCTCTAAGGTTATTGACAGTAACAAAAAAAGGGCTAAAAATAAGGGTCGAAATTTTCAGAACGCCGTAGCTCGAAAACTTTCAATAGAAGGAAGGTTTTTTTTACGTTTTTAAATTGATCTCGAACTGAAGAATTTTTGAGACCATCCGGAGCGCGGTATGACCAGCTGTTTGTTTGGACCGAAGCTTCGTCAACATGTTCGAGAATGAAACGGAATAAATCCGGCACAGATATCATTGCAAGGAGATACCTGGTTATGAGCACGCATGGCTGTATGAAGTCGAGATGGTTGTTCTGTGATATTGTTTCATTTTCACAATCTCTTTCGTATTTAGTTGATAGGTACTTTTGTAACTTGAACAAACGGTATGTTTCATGAATAACAACTATTAACCCTGCCCATTTATGTGAAACTGTAATTCCCGGGCCGGTTCCAGTACTCGATTTTCAGCTTTGCTGGGGGGAGATCGAGGGAAGGTATTGACCACATAAAACAATCAGCACAGAAGGGGCATCTATACAGGGAAATGAGAAACCGTTGTGTAATAATTTGCAGCGTTTTTCAATTCCATTTTTGGATTCTACATACCTTGAAACGGAAACCACCAAATTTTGAAGGGGCTTACAAATTTTTGGTTTATTATTTTCAATAATGAACCATTGGAATCGAGCATGAAAAAAAAATTCTTACCCCCCCTCAAAATTTGATGGTTTACGTTTCAAGGTATGTAGAATCCAAAACTGCAATAAAAATATTTCTGTCTGTCCGCCGTACGCCGTACGCCGTACGGGCCACTTTTCTTAGTTACCATGAAAGAAAATTGATGAAATTCGGGTTATAGGTTCCGTTCGCTGTCTAGTTGGTCCTCGAAGCTCGACGTTACTGTCAGTCATCTCTAAGGGGTTCAAAATAGGGGTTGAAATTTTCAAAACGCCTACCTATACCATTTTTTTACGTGAATATTTTTACGGTTTTAAATAGTTCTTGAACTTGCGAGTTTTTTAAGACCATCCGGAGCATCGTACGTCCAGCCGTTCATTCACAGTAAGGCCCCGAAGTTTGCACCGACAGGCATTTTCGAATCCAGTGTGAATGAAATTGTATACAATTCAAACCAAATCTCATAACCAGAGACGCGCCCACAATAGGAAAATTGGCGGAGATAAAATCATTGCTAGGGCCCACCTGATTATATTGGCGGAGTATGAAGTCGAGTTGGTTGTTCTGTGATATTATTTCATTTGAAAAATGATGGCTCTTTTGGAGTTTGTTGGTAGGTAGTGAAACTTGAACAAACGTTGAAGTATTATTGATGGGTAAATTATTACGGTAAATCATTGCTCAACGGTAAATTATTACACAACGGTTCATTATACCATCTACGTAGAAGGGGCTGGAGTTTGTTGGTAGGTACTTTCGCAACTTTTTTCACTTCTCATCAACAGTTTCTTTTCAGAACTTCATTATGTGTGTTTCTTTTTGTTAGGTACTGTTTGTCATCGGCAGAATTATTTTAGCAACATTTAACTCGTGATTTAGGTAGGTACCTAGTAACGAGTACGGGGTTAGGTACTAACCTACGGAGGGTGTGCGATCTATATCATATGTATAGAATAGTACATATCATATTATATAGACGGGTTATCTATACATAGAGCTGTGATCTGTAACGGAAGGGTATTCTATACAAAATAATAAACCGTTGTGCAGGGATTTGCAGCGTTTTTTCAAGCTCGATTCCAAAGGTTCTTTAAGGGTTATTGAAAATAATAAACCTAAATCGTCGAAAGCACATTGAAAAAGGAACAGGTGATGGAAAGTCCATGACTTTGAATGGTTGATCAATTTTAAGCTGACGAAAAATATTATAATAGATCAGTTGGGACCCCCAAAAAGCTGAACGAGTAAAAAACCTCGCACCTTCCACCAAGAACGAAAATTAATGAAATTTTTTGTGGATCCCATTATTTGGGGTCTAGTTGGTCAGCGAAGCTCGGCGTTACCGTCAGTCATCAGGGGTGAAAAATAGGGGTTGAATTTGCAGAACGCAGTAGCCCCAAAGGTTTCAAAAGAAGGTTATGGTTTTTTTACGTTTTTAAATTGATCTTGAACTTGACAATTTTTTGAGACTACCCGGAGATTGTACGTCCAGCCGTTTTTTTGCACCGAAAAGCTTCGTTAACATGATCGTGAATGAAACGTATATATCCACCCTCGATGAAATTGCTAAGAGGCACCTGATTGCAATCACTCATGGCTGCATGAAATCAAGTTGGTTGTTCCGTGATATTATTATTTCATCTGAAGAATGATGGTTATTTTGGATTTTGCTTATAGGTTCAAGTTATAGGATAGGCTTTTATAACTTGAACAAACGTTATGCTTCATGAATAACAACAAATAATTAACTATAGAATTCTTGAACCCACCGCATATTTATTAAACTGTAATAGCCTGGTTGGCTCCAGTACTCGATTTAGGGCTTTCCCCGGGGGGGGGGGGGGGGGGAGCCCGATGGTAGGGTATTGACCACAGAAAACAGTGAGCTACGCAGAAGGGGCAGCTGTACAGGTAATAAACCTGTGTGTAATAATATACAAACACATTAGGTATGTGTTTGTATATACACAGACAGTACCTTGTTTTGAAGAGGAAGTAGAAGCAGGGGTTGTTTCATTTCAGTAGGGAAGTGATAAAGTGACAAATTAGCTATTGTAAATTCTGTTTAAGCGAATAATCAACAAGTCTAGATAGAAGCCACGATACGAGCTTGTTTTTCTTCTTCCCAAGGCGTGACGGTCCTCTGAAGAACCTGGGCCTCCAGGATACGAGCATTAATGGATAACTAGGTATATATGGTTAGATGTTATTATACTTATATTTGGAGAAAATGTGGGACAAAAATATATATGACTCTGTTAAGTAGGTTGACCTCAGAACTCCAACGGAGGGTACAAAGAATATGTCGCTGAAGCGAGGAGGTTTATTGCGAATGAGCCCACTTACGCATCAACAGAGTAATGGCCTTATTCCGGCTGACACCAACTGCCAGTCTCCTTAACGAATAAATCACACTTGGACACGACGTAAAAACCATGAATGGTTGTGGTGGGGGCGAATTTCGATTTCAGTTGTCCAGTGTAAGTAGCAATCTGCTTGAACTGTCTACGTGCATGTAGGGAAAAATCCACCAAAAACCACCCTGCTGTAAACATTTGCCCACCAAGGAACATCCTCAGCCGCAAAAATGATTGATTTCGATTTTCCCGCCAAAGTAGCATGGCTTTAAACGCTGCTTGGTGGGGAGCTTCGTTAGTAAACTCTCTGAAGCCCTCCAGTTTTTCCTAAAACCCTCGGTTTTTTCTCTCTTCCTGTAGACCTAGGGTTATGGAAATTTCCTAGGATTACCCACGTTTCAAACGTAAAAAAGGTAAATTATCTGAACAAACGATGTTTTTTGACGGAAAAATTTGTTTTTGCAGAATTTATCATTTATACCTATATAAGGATATAGTTTTTGAAGGGTGTTTTGAATAAATGAATCTAATCTAATCTATGTACTAGCTGTTCCTCAACGATAGTGAATGATTCTATTTACAAAAATTATCACATTTAGATGAGTTTTTTGGATTAAAAGAGTCGGATTCAAACATTTTTGTTAGGCGCCAATTTACGATATGTTCACTATTATTATGTATCCCCCTTTTTTTGCCATAAGTTAACCAGTATTCGCTATTTAGAAATTGCATACATATAGCAGCAAAATAGATACTAACCTCTCCTGCGAGAAGTGGTGTTCGTGATATACTTGAATCATCTCGCCTCGAATTACGACACGGATGATGAGCGCACGTCACTTGCGAACCAGTGGCGCTTCTTACCCCCGCTGCCATTGGTCGGCAACTTTACTGGGGACGGAATACTCCAATTTTCCTTTTGTATCCAGAACCTTGCAGTATTTCTTGATAACTGTGGTGAGGGGTTTGTATATATTTTTCTGAAAGCAACTCATATCCACCAGTCACTGACCAAAAAAGTTTAAAATATGATCAAACCGTGACTTTTTTCATGTCATATCTAGTAGCTTCGATTTTCTGGCCTTGCGTGCCAATGATTTTGACCCCTCGCATTCGAATTATGGAAATAAACAGATTGCTCTAATTCTAATAGGTACTTCACAACATTTTGATTGAGCATTATTTTGTCCGTGTTCTGACTTAACAGGTTGTTTATTTATACCTACTGCAGCTCCGGTCAAACCAGTATCAATGAAAAAGTCGTTGGTACATGAGGTGAGATACTGTGATAGGTCGCTCGTTACAACAGATCCTGACCAAAACAACATAAGTTCGAAGCACCTTGAGGTTAAATGATTTTCCCAGCAGAGTGGTTCGAGTTTCGGAAGGTGTAGATCATCCTCAATGAATTCTTATAGCATGAACTCTCCTTCTATTTGTGGGGCTTCAGCGGCTGGGATTGCTCCAAGGAATCGTTTATTGAATTGACAAAGGCCATAGAGGCCAGCTCAATAGCACATTATTCAACGAGCGTAAACAACTTCCAATATTGGATTACAATTACTGGGATGAAATAATAGTAATTTCTGCAAGTTACACAACCCCAGCAGGCAGTTCCAAAGGTTCATTATCGAAAATAATAATCCAAAATTATAAACGTATGATACTGCTGGACTTCTTGAGTCAAATGAGTGTGATGGATTGATATTCACATTAAAATATATTTATCTCTTCACAAATCCTGTTACCGGAGGACAAACGGACGAAGGTTTGATTTGGTGAGAGCAAAGTGGGACAGGATGCCCTTTATAAGGTCTTGTTAGAGCTGAATGGCGCTCAATGTCACGCTACAATCGTTCTCTACTTACAATTGTGTCGGTTACATATCACTCACACACATATCGCTGCACACTAATAAAATAATTCACAGTTTGTCCACCTCGGACAGTGTGTAAGATTTTAGACAAAAGGATTAAAGAAAAACGCTACAAATTATTACAAAAAAATTTATTACTTACCTGTAGATGCCCCTTCGCGCAGATCACTGTTTTCTGTGGTCTATACATACCCTCGTGTTTTTCCTCTCAGGAAAGCCCTAAATCGCGTATTGGAGCCAGCCGGGCAATCACATTTTAAGAATGTACGGTGGAATCAATAATTCGATCATGATAATTTGATTGGATAATTTGATCATTATTTGTTGTTATTCATGAAGCATAACGTTCGTTCAGTTATAGAAGTATACCTGTCAACAAAATCCTAATAACCATCATTCTTCAAATAAAACATTATCTCCGAACAGCCAACTCGATTTCATACAACCATCCATGATTATAATCAGGTGATAATCAGATCATGTTGACGAAGCTGTGAGGTGCAAACGGACGGCTGGACGCACAGTGCTCCGGGTGGTCTAAAAAATGCTCAAGCTCGAGATCAATTTAAAAACGTAAAAAACTCTAACATTCTATTGAAAGTTTTCTAGCCACGGTGTTCGGGAAATTTAAACACCTATTTTTCATGCCTTAGAGATGAATAACAGTAACGTCGAGCTTCGCGGCACAGCAAGACCCTAAACGGGACCTACAAACCAAATTTCATTAATTTTGGTTCATGGTAACTAAGGAAAGTGCGAAGTACGGCCGTGGCGTACTGCGGACGGCGGAAGAACAGAATTTTTTTTTAATTCCATTTTTGGATTCTAAGTACCTTGCAACGGAAACCATCAAACTTAAACCGAAAACGCAACACGCTGATGGCAGATTGCATGAAGTAGGATGTTTTTTAAATTTTTTTTTATTATTTCAACAGTTAGACGCTACTGCTGGGATTCTATAATGATGTTTTGATGTTCATTATGTTTTATTTATGTTTTGATGTTTCTGGTTCAGGAGATTCAAATACGTGGTACCTACCTCCGTACTTGTTCTGCGCATTATCACTATGAGAATAGTTGTATGACCAGTACGTACGTTGCTAACAACAGCATGGAACCATCAAAACCCTTAAGTAGTCGACAAAAACTTCATTATTTGAATGGCCCGAATAGTACAATAAATCAGTAAGCGGATAAACCTACAACGCAAAGACATTTTAAATACGATAGAGCATGTGGGTATTGTGTACTAATTAGTATAAATTTGCAGCTAAATGCGTAGTTGCAAATTAGCGTAGGGCTCAAAAATTCATTGATTAAACACTTCTATTCAGGATGTCTCAACGAATAGTAACTTCATACCCAAATCACTTCATACCCAACGGCTGTAGTGGATTAATAAAGGAGAACGACACAACCTAACCAGTCGTTCTTCCCTGTGTTCTGCTAGACGATTGACGTCACCCTCCTTTCCATCAATTAGCACGGTTATTACCAATTCTTACGTATTCTCTGGGGACGATTTGGTTGCGGATCTCCTTCTGAGATCGCCCCATACACCGTATGCGTATCAATGTTGGTAGGTGTCGTCATAGTTGTACGATATAGGTACCAATCGTTCATCTTATTCATATCAATAATAATTATGTTCAACATTCCAGTGCATAGTTTGGCCCTTCGATTGTATTTGGCAGTTACTGCACCCGAATCTACCATCCCCCCCCCCCCCCCCCACTTTTGAGAGGGAACAATTTTTACATCAGAATTGCTGAACAAATTTGGTTCGGTGTCCGTCTGTCCGTTTCTGTGTCCGTCTGTCCGTTTCTGTGCCCGCAAATCCTTGCCACATGCGTAACTTCCTCAGTTCGTAGCCATTTTTGAAACCAAAGTCTGGACGTAACTAGTTTTGCAGCTGAACTCGAAAGATCTAATTGGTTTGGAACTGAGCTTGTGTCATCTAAACAGTTTTGAGTCGAAAATGAGACTCGTGTCGGTAGACAAAAACTAGGTACCTGGGAGAAATATCATTGTTGTCTATGCTTATCTCTGGGCTGCTGCTTGTTTCCTTTTCCATACTTCAGGATTCGCTTTTAGAGATTTTTCAAAGAAAATAATGCTATTGCAATGGTTCCAACATTTTCAGAACATGAATTTTTGAAATCTTTTTATAGGCAAATCCGTTTCAGAGCATCCTGAATTCATTCCTAGGTTTTAACAAAAATGTATATGTGTATATACATAGGTATATATAAATACAGACGTATATATATATTTATTTATTTATGTGCCACTCCAGACGATATCTGAACGATAAATTATACAAATTCCAAATTTCGCCAAAATGTTCGTGCTGCCAAACAAATTGATGAGTTCGAAGCGCAATTTTAAAAATTCTAAGGGGTCAAATTTGATTTTTTAGGGGACAAAAATCGATAAAGACGGCTAACATCGCGAACAGTTAATATAAAGTCACTGAATGTGGTATGGAAGGGTGAGTAAAGAGATAAAAACATCATTTCAATTGTTTTTCATACAGAATAGGGGTCGAATTTGGATTTTTGGGTGTATTGAGGTCTAAAATCAATATTAACTCACTAGACATTACGTGGGATGGTTATTTACGACGGAGGGAATATTTCGATGATAAAAACATTTTCATATTTAAAAGAGAAAGGGCCAAATTTAATTTTTTAAAGGTCAAAAATAGATAAAAATTGCTAAAATCACGAAAAATGGTATGGTTCTCATGGTATCATCTTTTTGCACAGTAGCACGAATATTTCTTTGCAGATTTGCTCTTATACTCATGAAGCATGACTGGTTTCTTCTAAATATACGGTATAGGTCAAGTTATAAAACGTCTCTGCTTATATGCTAGTAAGATTAGGCAATACAAGTCATGACTCTGACGTGTAAAGTTGTGTAAAGTTGTGTATCTATTTTTCACCCCTATTAGCCGCCCCCACCTGGTGATGTAGCCATGGCAACCGGCTGGATGTTGGATCGTTACCCCCAGAACAGTCTCCCGATCTTGGACCGCCAACTTCAAGTGTTTGGGGTAAACCCGAACTCCACTTCTACCATCCGAGCATATCCCATCCGAGACGTACAACCGACCCGATCATCCGCGGAACCGTTCGAAGAGCCGGAAGCCTTCGGTTTTCCGTCGTTGACAGGAGCCGCCGCGCCGTTTTTCGCCGGTCTCCCACTACCCTGCGGCTGCCGCGCTCCCACCTCTGGAATCGTCTCGCTGTTTCGTTCCTAGTCCAAAGCCAGCGGCCATGGAGCGAACATCTGCTGTTGCCATTGCCAGCATTGCCATTGTCATCGCGGCCTTCATACAACCAGGTATGACCTTGAAAAGAACCATAAAATTCGTATTCTTCCATCGTAAACAATTTCATATCATCATCATCATCTTTATCAAAGTCCCAGAAAGTATTGGGGTATTAACTTACCTGGACAAGTTCCCGTTCATATCCCAGAATGCCGAAAACGAACATCGCTCATGCAAAATTAGGCATCTACAAGTTCAAACTTAATTGCCACGAAACATGCCATACAAACTTGCTATTTGAATTTCCAAGTCAATAAATGAGTGACTTAAATTAAGCCGGAAAATTTTAAATTTTTTAACACAATTTTTTTTCATTATATATATAAAGTAATTATTACCTATCTACTCTCTACTGTTCTGCAGGAACAGGGACAGGTTTTGTTCAAATTACAAAATAGTGCCTTATTCCTAGCTTTCGAGTTTAAATCCAGGGTTAAAAAAATTATTCTACTGTTCAGAAGGCAGAGGCAGAGGTTTGGTTGGCCGATAAACAAGCATAAAGCAACAGGGTACCTACTAATTCACCCGAAACGATCCCCTCCAAAGCAAGACAAAAAAAAATATTGGTGCCTATTATAGATATATGCTTAGTAAACGGTGGATTAATTATGAAAATATACCTACATAGTATAAACATGTAACAAATGCTACTCGTTCTGCCAGTCTCATAACTACAGTAGGTGAGTGACCTAAGATTCTTAGAGTCACAGTTCATCTGGCTCGATGCATGTAGGTACGTTATAGAAGTCCTTCGGTTCATTAGGATGAAAAGAAGAAAGAAGAAGAAGAAAAAATGGACATAAGTATATGTGCAGTACTATACTGTACTAATAAAGGTAAATCTGTCCATACTAGTTAACATTCTAGCACAAAGTTAGAGATGAGTACCTACCGAAAAAAGCAAGTGATGGTTCCTGAGTATCAATCACTTAATACGATCCATTTTCCTTGAAAGCGTAAAACTGAAAAATGCTCCCCGAAGTACAATAATCAGCAGATACTTACTGGTGAATTTCAAACTTTTTGGGCATCTTCATGACTTTTGCGCTGTTCACCGAGTTTCTCCACCATATCCATCTTTCCATCCCCCTATCCCTCTCCAGTACTAACTAAAGACTGTTAATTTGGATAATTGTTTATCGCCATGGCCAGTCGTAGCCTTACCCACATTATAGTAATCAAAGAGAAAGCACAAAGTTTCACCATGGAGCCCTGAATTAGAATAGGATTGTGAAGATGAATGAGAGGTAACGGCTGTTCTGTCAAACGGGAAGTAGGAATTATTACCCTGGTCCACTTGAATTGCGTTTATCTTGAGCTAATATTTGCCCGCAACTTCTGTGGGTTCACTACCATCCACTTTTACTGTAGGGAAAAAGGAAAATTGAGGGAATTCCTCGTGGAAATTTTGATCCCCTACTATTTTTAAAGGCTGCGATGTAGTTTTAATCTAACGTCTTTGTTGAGAAAACATTCAACTCTTATCGAACTGTAATAATTTTTTTTTTCAAGCTGCCTTGAATCCAAAATCTAATACTTCTTTTTCAAGTTGCCTTGAATCCAAAATCTAACTGTCTTCCGTCTGTGAATCTATTTATAACGTTTCTACTTTGAGGTGCCTCAGTCTTGTTTAAGTAAGAAAATGAAACATAAATAATGCCCATAGATAGGTTGGACGCTAACTACAAATGAAGAGTTTTTGACACGAGTAACATGAATAATGCAACTTAGGTAAGCCACTAACAAATTTAACAGAACCTTTGCTGAAGCTCTGTTGTACCAGTGCTCGTCTGAGTGGGCGACTGTCGTCACTTCTGGATTTTTAAAAATATCGTGATTTATAGTGACAGTCCACAGGTTTCCGTCCGCAGTGAGATCTTCGAGACAAGTGACTTTAGTTTCTGCAGTGACTCGACGCCCGCATTTATAGAAGGCGATAAGGGGGCAGCTGTATCCGGGCTTAGCCGGCTTCATCAAGCCAATACCCGACTTCTCGAGGCAACCTACAAGCCAAATACATACGCTAAGGAGGTTGTGGTGGGATACTGCCCAAATGAAGATGTGGAGCTTTTTGGACTGTGGTTACTTGATTTACTTACTGTAAACCCGAAGTCCACCCCGAAGTACATGATGCAGTATTTGAGGCTCGTAAATAAGTGGAAGTCCAAGCAATATTCATTCATAATCCAAACCCTAAGCTTAGGTATTTTTAGTCAACGATAATAGTTATATTATGATTGCTAATATAATATGTTCCCGTCATTCATGGGTAACGCTGTTCAGGCTGTAGAATTAGCTGAGTTTTTAGAAAATTCCTCGGTGGACTCCGACCAACTTGCTATGTGATAGAACAGTGAAGTACAGTTTACAAACATCGGAATGATCTGTTTCGATTAAAACATAAAATATAATAATTTGTCTATCCATAAATTTACGAACCACATTGCTCCAAACGTGAAAAGTAGCAAAACCCTGAAGACTTAGGTTTAGAGTGCTAGTGATTTGTCGCGTACCTGCGTCGCATGATTAGTTGCGTGACGGTTATTGCTGTTTGCTGTGAAACTAGATCGATCCGGACTTTGTTTGTGAATTATTTTCCACCCATGAAGCAGTGTTTTCGAAGCGCGGCGCCAGATTAGTTAAGCATTTCGGCTGAATCGATTATATACGACAACGCCGCCAAGATGTTCTTATGGAACTGAATGATATTAGTAAATCCAGTAATATCATATCACTGTCAGTAATTAAAAAAAAAACGCTGCAAAGTCCTTGCCACATGGGTTTATTATTCTACTAGCATGACCGCTCGCTTCGCTCGCTATCCGAGATTCGCTGTACGCAGTATCGTACTTAATTCCGACGTTGCACAACTTGGGAGCCTACAGGATATTGGTGCCAAATTTGGTCGATATCCGTCGAGCCATTCAGGAGTTGACCATGGTCGACCATATTTCCGCTATGGTGAAGGGGACCGAAAAATTCCGACGTTGCCCAACTTGGGAGCCTACTGGATATTCGTGCCAAATTTGGTCGATATCCGTTGAGCAATTCGGGATTCGACCATGGAGGGGCCCATGGATGCGCTATGGTCGACCGCAGGGGGTAGTCCGAAGGGTCGATCGTAGATAGAATTTCACGTAGATTACGAATAAGCGATAAAAAATAGGGGTTACCATTTCAATTAACGAAGTTGACCATGGTCGACCATAGTTCCGCTATGGTGAGGGAATTAAAAATGTGACGTTGCACAACTTGGGAGCCTACTGGATATTCGTGCCAAATTTGGTCGATATCCGTCCAGCCATTCAGGAGTTGACCATGGTCGACCATAGTTCCGCTATGGTGAAGGGGACCGAAAAATTCCGACGTTGCCCAACTTGGGAGCCTACTGGATATTCGTGCCAAATTTGGTCGATATCCGTCGAGCCATTCAGGAGTTGACCATGGTCGACCATAGTTCCGCTATGGTGAGGGAATTAAAAATGCGACGTTGCACAACTTGGGAGCCTACTGGATATTCGTGCCAAATTTGGTCGATATCCGTCCAGCCATTCAGGAGTTGACCATGGTCGACCATAGTTCCGCTATGGTGAAGGGGACCGAAAAATTCCGACGTTGCCCAACTTGGGAGCCTACTGGATATTCGTGCCGAATTTGGTCGATATCCGTTGAGCAATTCGGGATTCGACCATGGAGGGGCCCATGGATGCGCTATGGTCGACCGCGGGGGTAGTCCGAAGGGTCGATCGTAGATTGAATTTCACGTAGATTACGAATACGCGATAAAAAATAGGGGTTACCATTTCAATTAACGAAGTTGACCATGGTCGACCATAGTTCCGCTATGGTCAGGGAATTAAAAATGCGACGTTGCACAACTTGGGAGCCTACTGGATATTCGTGCCAAATTTGGTCAATATCCGTCAAGCCATTCAGGAGTTGACCATGGTCGACCATAGTTCCGCTATGGTCAGGGAATTAAAAATGCGACGTTGCACAACTTGGGAGCCTACTGGATATTCGTGCCAAATTTGGTCGATATCCGTCAAGCCATTCAGGAGTTGACCATGGTCGACCATAGTTCCGCTATGGTGAGGGAATTAAAAATGCGACGTTGCACAACTTGGGAGCCTACTGGATATTCGTGCCAAATTTGGTCGATATCCGTCAAGCCATTCAGGAGTTGACCATGGTTGACCATAGTTCCGCTATGGTCAGGGAATTAAAAATGCGACGTTGCACAACTTGGGAGCCTACTGGATATTCGTGCCAAATTTGGTCGATATCCGTCAAGCCATTCAGGAGTTGACCATGGTCGACCATAGTTCCGCTATGGTCAGGGAATTAAAAATGCGCCTACGTTCAACTTGGGAGGCTACCGGATATTGGTGCCAAATTTGGTCGATATCCGTTGAGCCGTTTGGCCGTGAAAAGCAATTCGGGATTCGACCATGGAGGGGCCCATGGATGCGCTATGGTCGACCGCGGGGGTAGTCCGAAGGGTCGATCGTAGATAGAATTTCACGTACATTACGAATACGCGATAAAAAATAGGGGTTACCATTTCAATTAACGAAGTTGACCATAGTCGACCATAGTTCCGCTATGGTGAGGGAATTAAAAATGCGACGTTGCATAACTTGGGAGCCTACTGGATATTCGTGCCAAATTTGGTCGATATCCGTCGAGCCGTTTGGCCGTGCATAGAAGGACAGACAGACAGACAGACAGAGATTCGTTTTTATAATATAGTAGAGATTAAACATACCTACAGAAACGTTGGCTGTTCATTTATTGTTTCTTTTATGCGTAATAATCGAAATAGCTATTTCTGATGGTTTCCATTAATTTTGGCCCCTAAAACACAAATTAGGTACGCGTTTTTTTTTTTTTTTTTAAATAACTATCTTTGATCATAGGTAGTGCCATTTAATCGTCTTGATCCACGTGTTGACACTTCTTCCAGTGTTTTCCACTCTTTGGTCAAATTCGACTTCATATTCGGTCTTCTCGTCCCCAAAAACGTGGGAAATGATATCTCAGAAGCTCATGTTACTAACATGTTGCTAAAACGCAAAAAGTACCTATTTTTACACACATTTTCACTCATAACATCCCTGGGTACATTCCGATCGGGCTGAAAATTTTCGGGACACAACTATGGCCCAAATGGAGCATGTGTGCGAAAGAAAGACTTTTTTAGACCGAAAATGAAGCCTGTACACGTGATACGGCGTACGGCGTACGGCGGACGGCGGACGGACATTGCATTTTTGGAATCTAAGCACCTTGAAACGGAAAAGAAAAAAGTTTGAGGGGGTGTTATAAAAATTGTTTGCTGAGCGAATACCTACATAGGTGTATTATTCACAGAATAATAAACCAAAATGGAGCTAAAGAAGAGCACGTGCACATAATTTAGTGATTCATTGAGATGGTGTACGTCCAAGAAAAGAAGGCAATTTGTCGGTTTAATTTTTTTTTATTTTTTTTATTTTTTTTCAAAGCCAGTCTATGAGATAGGTTTTTATGATTTAATATTATTCTGAGTTATGATTTTCTCCAGAAAATCATTGCAGCTGTTTTGCAAAACTATTCCTTGGTTCCTTGAATTTCAGAAAGATATACCTTGACAATAGTTATATAAATGCCAGTCACTACGATTAGACAGGTGAGATCGACACTACTGGTACAATTTTATCATTTGTATGTACCTAGCAAATAGCTTAAACTGACCGTACCAATCTTACTTTAGTGTAGGACCATTTTTTATGAAGGCATTATCTGAACAATGAAGAAAAACCCTATCTATGTTTTCATTTTTCTCGACTGTCCTTTATGGCAAGGCAGGTAGGTACTTCGTAAAAGGTCAGGGTTTACATCCACCTCCTAACAGCTATACTCCAACACCTAAAACAGCGCTGGTGGGTAGAATAATCCCACCATAAACTTCCAGGTTTATATCGTAATTTGATATTAGCGGATTTTATAAGGTCGGCTCGGTAGGACTCTTTTACGCGAGGGCTTGTCTCGCTCAGCAAACAGTTGAGACATTGAGAGGAACCCGAACAAAAACAATTAGCAGTTTCAAACAGCCTTACATAACTCCTGTCACTGTTGTTCAAAATATGAGAATTTTAGTGGTGTCCCATCCGTAATCTCTAATTCTTGGAGATGTTCGATTGTAATTTCGAGGGATTAAACCATAAAAACGGAGCAGTAAAAGTACCAAACTATAGTTCACCGATTGTCAATAATGAATGGTCTAGAATGGTCTAGACGTGGAAAAGGTCCGGCTTATTTATTGAGATGAAGTTGATTTTCAAGTTCATGGCCTTCGTTAGTGGTTGGTAGGTCAAGAGGGAGAAACATCAGTTTTCGGGCAGTTAAGGAGCTTTGTCAGTGTCATCATCTGATTCAGCGTGAAAATGTACATTAAAGAAACCGACGCACAACTTCGCAAATTGTGGGAAGTGTTATCATGCAAAAAATACCTTGAAGTTTCTTAGAATACGACTTTTTCGCATTAAACGCGATTTTCTCCACTGAAAACAGTTGTTAGTGAAACAAAGCAAAAATATATATGCCTACCGTTGCATTAGAAAAACCGATTGTCAGCAGGAGAATGCAGGTAGACAATACGGTCCAAATCCATCGATGAAAAATGATAAATTGTTATTTTCAATAATGAACATTTGGAATCGAGCATGAAAAAAAACCTTGAAACGTAAGCCGTCAAATCTTGAGGGGGGGTAAGAATTTTTTTTTCTTGCTCGATTCCAATGGTTCATTATTGAAAATAATAAATCAAAATTATTGCAACCCCTCCCCCCTCAAAATTTGATAGTTTACGTTTCAAGGTATGTAGAATCCGGTAATGCAATAAAAAAATTCTGTCTCCGCCTTATGCCGTACGCCCTTCGCACTTTTGGTTTATTATGTTCAATAATGAACCATTGGAATCGAGTTTTTCTTAGTTACCATGAACCGGAATTAATGAAATTTACTTTGCAGGTCCCGTTTGGGGTCTAGTTGGTCTGCGAAGCTCGGCATTACTGTCAGTCATCTCTAAGGGGTGAAAAATAGGGGTTGAAATTTTCAGAACGCCGTAGCTCGAAAACTTTCTATAGAAGGGTATGGTTTTTTACATTTTTAAATTGATCTAGATCTAAAAAAAATTTTTGAGACCACCCGGAGCATTGTACGACCAGTCGTTCGTTTGTACCGAAAAGCTTCGTCAACATGATCGTGAATCAAACGGTATGAATTCGGCTCAGATATTATCGCTAGGGAGCACCTGATTATAATCACGGATGGCTGATGTCTTTATGAAGTTGAGTTGGTTGTTCTGTGATATTATTCCATTTGAAAAATTATGGTACTTTTGGATTTTGTTGATAGGTACTTTTGCACCTTGAACAAATGTTAAAGTATTATTGGGTAAATTATTACACAACGGTAAATTATTACGCAACAGTTTATTATACTATCTACGCAGAAGGGGCATCTATACAGGCAAATTATTACACAGCGGTTTATTATTTACCTTATACTTCATGAATAACTACAAATAATATTAATGATTGAATTATTGAATCCGGCGCACTTGTATGAAACTTTAATTCCCGGGCCGGCTCCAGTACTGGATTTAGGGCTTACCTGAGGGGAGCTCGAGGGTATTGACCACAGAAAACAGTGATCTACACAGAAGGGGCATCTGTACAGGTAAATAATAAACCTTTGTGTAATAATTTGCAGCGTTTTTAATAATCACAGTAGATGAAATATGGGAGTGAATTTGGATTCTCTCTCTTTTGGTTTACTATTTTCAATAATGAACCATTGGAATCAAGCATGGAAAAAAAAAATTCTTACCCCCCCTCAAAATTTGATGGTTTACGTTTCAAGGTATGTAGAATCCAAAACTGCAATAAAAATATTTCTGTCTGTCCGCCGTACGCCGTACGGGCCACTTTTCTTAGTTACCATGAAAGAAAATTGATGAAATTCGGGTTATAGGTTCCGTTCGGCGTCTAGTTGGTCCTCGAAGCTCGACGTTACTGTGAGTCATCTCTAAGGGATTCAAAATAGGGGTTGAAATTTTCAAAACGCCTATACCATTTTTTTACGTGAATATTTTTACGGTTTTAAATAGTTCTTGAACTTGCGAGTTTTTTAAGACCATCCGGAGCGTCGTACGTCCAGCCGTTCGTTCACAGTAAGGCCCCGAAGTTTGCACCGACAGGCATTTTCGACTCCAGTGTGAATGAAATTGTATACAATTCAAACCAAATCTCGTAACCAGAGACGCGCCCACAATAGGAAATTTGGCGGAGATGAAATCATTGCTAGGGATCACCTGATTATATTGGCGGAGTATGAAGTCGAGTTGGTTGTTCTGTGATATTATTTCATTTGAAAAATGATGGCTCTTTTGGAGTTTGTTGGTAGGTAGTGAAACTTGAACAAACGTTGAAGTATTATTGATGGGTAAATTATTACTACGGTAAATCATTACTCAACGGTAAATTATTACACAACGGTTCATTATACCATCTACGTAGAAGGAGCTGGAGTTTGTTGGTAGGTACTTTCGCAACTTTTTTCACTCCTCATCAACAATTTCTCTTCAGAACTTCATTATGTGTGTTTCTTTTTGTTAGGTACTGTTTGTCATCGGCAGAATTATTTTAGCACCGTGATTTAGGTAGGTACCTAGTAACGAGTACGGGGTTAGGTACTAACCTAAGGAGGGTCTGCGATCCACATAATATGTATAGAATAGTACATATCATATTATATAGACGGGTTATCTATACATAGAGCTGTGATCTGTAACGGAAGGGTATTCTATACAAAATAATAAACCGTTGTGCAGGGATTTGCAGCGTTTTATATTTATTTTTATTTGTTATTTATTTTAATTTTATTTTTTTAAATCAATAGATGTTTTTCATAAGGGACAATGCTGGTGATATTTTGAACAGTCTGGAGTGCACGGAAAAAGTCTGCCAAGTTATGGCACATAGATCACATGATCTGCTACGATAACATGATCCTAGATCAGAAATAGAGATAGAGAGAGAGAGAGAGAGAGATTTTATTTGTCGTCACAAAACAATTCGTATGACAATGGTCAAAAATTTTACTACATTTAAGGTAGGCGTCATACATTGGTTACCGCTAGAATAGGTAACACCATTCAAGGCGCCAACCAGAGATTAGGGTACTGGGGAGAGTGAAAATGAAAGGGCTGCAGCAGCAGGGAAAGGTTCATTGCTGGACAGGCAGCCCAAATTAATGACGTAGCCCTCTACGTGACATTTCAAAGAATATACCGAGGGGGCCGCCCCCAGGCCGGCCAGGGCACCGGCCCCAGAACCTAAGACTAAGCACTTTCATACAACATACATTCTAATGAATTACTTGCACTCTCGAAAACCATTCATACCCCGTATCTAATATCCAAGTCGCCATTTAATACATAAACTATATGAAAGCTAGTATAATACATAAACTAGTATAAATATCCTCTGCTGTCATATTAAACCTAAAACTAATGGAAAAAAATATTAAAATTCAAAACAATAAATTATTTAAATTATTTTTAAAATCCTTCCCATATATTAGTCAATAACTGAGATTCATTGTCAGTCTTACAATTAAAATATTCATCAAAATCTTAGGGTGCCGATTTTACAAAGATTCTCTCTTACCTACGTGTAATACAATATGATTTAAAATTTTTATTGCTGACATCTTAAACTTCTTCAAGGAGGGCATTAAACAATTTCTGGTACCACCAGCCAACTGAATTTCGGGCCGCATTCAACCTGCACGTTGGTTGGGCAAAGAGTCGTACAATACGAGGATTATGTGCATGGTTTGGTTTTTTTTAATGCTGAGGATGCTTCCCCACATAACTCAGGCACAGTAAAATATACTGACTCGGCAACGTCAAACCCCCAAATTCTTTAAAATGCCTTCTACAGTCTGCTCTATACGACTGCACGTTGGCCCTGCGCTGATAAGCAAATACTTCAGAAGCGAATGGTGAATGGCCCCAACGTAACAAGCAATACCTCATGCGACTATACACAAACGATTACTTCCCTCGGCATATGGTCATGGAGTCTTCTTATCAGAAAAATAACGCTATTTAGTGATCTCACCAATTGTTCACAATGAACATTCCAACGTAATTTGGGTTCTAGGTTAATGCTTAGTACATTTATCCGACCCGGATTATCGAACAGCGTGAGATCCCTGAGTCCGAAAAACATAACTACGTTTTGGCTTTATTCACAACCAATTTGTTCAAGGTGAACCAGTCCGAAATAGACTTAATTGACTCAGCGCATTTAGCTTTAAGGATGTCAGCATCTCTGTCGCATGTTACAATTGTGGAATCGTAAGCGAAAATAAAATTGAAACTGTTACAGGACTGGGCTATATCATTTATGAAAATAAGGAACGGGGTAGGTCCAACACGCTGCCCCGGATCACCGAAAGGTCCCCCAAGACTCCGGAATTCCGCCAATTTGTCATTAAGACGAACTGCTTGAAATCTTTCAGACAGGAATGACTCTGTCAATGCAGTTGAGTCCTGGCTGACATTTTACCTACGTAACTTGCTCAAGAGCAGTCCATGTGAGACGCAGTCAATGCATTTAGCCACATCAATCCAAATACCTGAGGCAAAGTTACTCACCAAGAAATTATCTAAAATGTGACCCGCCGGTGATAAAACAGCATCCTCAATTGACCTCGACGATCTGAATCCGAACAGACTGTCCACAAAAAGTTGATAACTCAAAAATGAGGTGATTTTCCCGTTCATTGCCTTTTCATAAGCCTTAGAAAACACTGGCAATTTATAAATAGGACGGAAGTGGCTAATCTCATCATCAGTACCCTTCTTGTGGTGGGGAGTAACTTCAGCCACTTTCAGGGCTGAGGGGAAACGAAAACTCCCCACGGACTCATTTATTAGATGAGTCAACGGATATACTATGGCAAGAGATATATGCCTCACTCATTCTCAAATAATCGCAACCAGTTGTACTGTTCCGCAGCATCGAAATAATATCGAATATTTCATGGGGCTCGATTGAAGAAAACTGGAAGGAGGATAGGTCCGACGCGACCTCAAAATTTAAGGGGTCACCATCTATAATAGTAGTTAAGTTATTAACCGTGTCTCGATCTATGCCACAAAAATAATTGTTAAAATCATTTGCCGAATGAACAGAATGCTTGATTCTTGAACAATTATTTCGACTCTGGTTCCGAAATTTTTTTAGATGGATTAGGAGAGGTGAAAACTACTCTGCCATTGTGGTAAATTATGGCCAGTCTAATTGCTTTATTGAAATCATTACGAAGGGACAAATACTTATCATGGTCAAGAGAATCATCTGTATCTGTTCATTTTCTTATGTTTTTTAACATTTGACATCATATTAAGTACCTAGTTCAGTGTGAACCATAGGTTCGCGCACCCGATGCCTATCTGAAATTCTCCTAGATGCAGTGGGAAATACGGAATGTGCAATCCGAGCGACAATGTGAACAAAAATTGACCTCATATCGTCAGTGTCGATGGAACAGTCATAAACGAAATCCCAATCGACTCCGAAGGGAGCTCGCTCAAACAGATCAAGTTTATCATCCGTCACAGAACGGTGGTGACCACTTCTGGAGCTTTCATCAAATTTACGGGTCCATTGCCATGTGTATACTTCTGTGGTCAGAAAAACAAATATCATCAACTATGGCTGTGTCAGTATTTTGCAATTTGAATTTTATGAAAGCATTGTCAATGCAACGCCGCTTTCGTATGGGCTCCATAATATGTGGGACAAAATTATGAGACGCGAATAAGCCACTCAGCTGCCCAAAATAAGCCACATCCTCCAATGTGCACACGTTAAGACCACCCATCACAATGGCTTTGTTAGTCCTATAAATAAATTTTAGTACACATGCCATTATCTCAAGGAAGTTTGACAAAGAGCCACTAGGTGATCGGTCCATAGCTACAAGAGTCAAATCATAAGGTTCAACATGAATAGCTGATAATTCACAGTTCCGAGGCTTGGACAAATTATTTATAAGATCTAAAGAGGAAAACAGGAGATTTTCTCTGACCAGGATCAACGTTTCACCATGTTGATTCATGGGTTTGCAAATGGCGGGTCCCAATAAGAAATCGGCAACTTTTAAGAACTTCAATACATTACTTTGTAACCAGTGCTCCTTAACGGCCAGAACACAATAATCAAGTGAAGCTAGATAGGATTCCAGTAAATTTTCTGGCGAAGCGAACAAATGTTAAGATGAACACATACAAAATTCGGAGTTGACAGCATTTGAACAGGTTCGTAGTTCGTTGAGATTTGCGATCCGGACGGGAGATCATGAGCAAGGAGGGTTCCGGTGTCCATAAATGGTCGGCAGTCAGGCGTATCCGACTGTAGGCAAGTGAATACCAATCCATCAGCATTGCACGTCCAAGGAACACCAGATACAATTGCTTCCGTTTTTTTTTTTTTTAGAAAAGAGAATTAGCAATTTACTTGCCAGCTCTTTTATCGCAGAGCGAGATAGTCCATTATTTTTCATCCGAAAAGCTGGAGCCCCAATTCTACTATCCAGGGAAACTAGTCAGGTTACTGTATCTCAACTGCAAATTCCTGAGAAATCTATTCATCCGATAAATTTCCAGATTATGTACTGACCAGTTCGGGATCTTATATTGAAACGGTATCTCGCAGATCACAAAATTTACGCCAGCCAGGTTAGCCAAAAGCCACAAAAAGGTACGTTGCAATTGTCCAATCCTGTTAAATTCCATCTCAGCAAATCTATATGATTACGAAATCGTGTTTCCGGAATTTGTGATGTAGGATGGACTCAGTTATGCGATTTTGGCGCATTAGGTTTAACAAAGTCTGTTAGTTTATGTTTATTGGGTAAGTACTGTAGTAGTGGCCTTGGTCTCCTTGTACAAAGTTGTCCCTAACAAGGAACACATTATTGCTTGTGGAATCCAATATTTCTCAATCAGTCCGTTTTGACTGATGTACGTATCGACGATTATGTATGCGTTTATTTGAAGATTCATCGGTTGAAGAGTTAGTATTAATGTGATTATAACTAGTCTCTTGAAAGGGGCCTCGTCAATTTCATCAATGCGGAATTTCTAAATATTCCATGTACTCTTTCTCATACCGCGACTTGACCTTTTTCGAGCTATTTTGAATTTCCTCGCAATAACCTTTGTCGTGAGTCCCTCCCGGGAACACTCCTATCATATTAAGTTCTCACCAATATTCAAACGCCAAACTAAAAGCTCCGTAAATAAAGACATGAGTGGGGACAGGCGACAGAACCCAGGGTTACTCAACCTGGGGCCCCACTACCAGCTCCCAGCAAGGAGCTGGAGGGAGAGGCCCCCAAGTACTATATAACCCCGGATCCTGGCGCTCAAGCTTCATTCGACACTTCCTCTAACCAGCTCTCTCTTCTCTCTCTTACCTTACCTCCCAGATGATCGGTTGAATACAGCCGCCTGGGAATTTCACCTCCTCTCTTCTCTCTCCTCCTTCCCCCCTTGTCTAGATGATCGGTTGAATACAGCCGCCTAGACAAGGGACCTCTCCTTTCCTCTCCTTCACCTAGATGAACGGTTGACTACAGCCGCCTAGGTGAAATTCCCTCATCCACCTCCCTCTCCTCCAAAGTCGTAGATGTTCGGTTGATTACAGCCGCCTGCGACTTTTCCTCACCTTCCTTCCACACCACCTCTCTCTCCTCCAAAAGTCGTAGATGTTCGGTTGACTACAGCCGCCTGCGACTTTTCCTCCTTTACTATCCTTTACCTAAATTCACTCACTCACCTTCCTTCCACGCCACCGTGATGAGAATTTTAAATTCATCACAGTGGTGAACCCGACGTTCACTCAACCTTCTTCCTTCCCACCTTCCCACCTCATGTGTCGCCCCAGTCAAACAGTTCGGTGTCCCGCATTTTAAATCAATTTAAAATTCACAAAGTTCAGTAATTTTTGCAATTTTGGCCCACCCTCAACCGCACGGAGATCAACTCTCAACATTCAACTCCAACGCTCAACTCAAACACCGCTCCCGCCGATATTGCAAATTTCAAAATTCAAAACCACGCCAAATTTTTGAATTTTAATTACAGAAATGGACCCGAACTCCCCGACGCCGCCGCTCCTGCGACCAGCCACACTGCAGCCGCCCGCCGCTGCGACATCCGACGCATCGGCCGACAACCCTTTCTCCACGCTCTCCCCGCCCACCTCTGCGTCACCAGACGCCGCCGCCGCCGCCGCCGCTACAGCCGCAGCCGCCGCCAACGTCATGACGGCGTCCGCTGCGTTCCCTCTGTCGCTGCCCCCCTTCTACACGCACGACCCGGCGCTCTGGTTTTTTCAAGTTGACGCAGCGTTTTCGGCCGCCAACATCCGCAGCCAGAAAACTCGGTATTCCCGAATAATCTCGTTACTGCCCTACGAGATCCTGCTGCAGACCTCTGACATCTCCCCCGACGCCGCCGCTGCGTACGACGACCTCCGCAGCCGCCTCATCAGCACCTACCAGCCGTCGAAGATCGCCCGAGTCGCCGCCCTCTCCCAGCCTCAACACCTCGGCGACCAGAAGCCCTCCCACCTCTACCGACGGCTGCGTCACCAGCTGCAAGGAATTATGACCGCCGACATCGCACGCACGTTCTGGTTCCGTGCCCTTCCCCACCCCATCCAGATGGCCCTTGCCAGCCATCTCGACGGTCCCGACGAGCCCCTCCTACGGCTCGCGGACACCGTGCACGACTTGGCCGCTGCGGCCGCCGTCAGTGAGGTGCGTACGCCGCGCCACCCCCCGCCTTTCCGGGACCGCACAAAATCCCGGGACCGCGGCCGGGCACCCTCCCTCGACGGACGTCGACCCCTTTCGACGGATCGCCGACGCGACTCGTCCGCCGACCGCCGCCGCCAGCGCTCACCCGAGCGCCGCAACGCATCCCCTCCCCGCCAGCGCAGGGGCCGATCCCCAGCGGCTGCGCGCGCGCCCACCTCAGCCCGCCCCACCAACCCCACCTACCTACCTGCGGACCACCCCAACCGTTGTTTCTATCACGTAAACTTCGGTGGGGAGGCCCGCAAGTGCCAACCCCCCTGCTCCTTCGCCCCTAAGCAGGGAAACGAAGACGCCCGCCGGTAAATCCGGCGGGCCCCCCTCCTCGCCAACACGGGGGGGACCATGCGCATATCCCCCCCGCCCGCATTCACACAGCCACCACCACCAAGCCGCGCTACCCCTCCTACGCCGCCGCCACGGCTGCCAACCTTCCGGCCGCGCCTGCAGCGCCGCCAAAACCCTCACCCCACCACAAACGGAACAAACCCTCCCCGCCCGCCACCAGGGCAACCAACCTTCCGGCCGCCACTCACGCCGCCGCTACCGTTCCCCCACCCCGGAACGGCCCCTCCACGCCCGCCAACAGGGCAGCCAACCTCCCGGCCGCCACTCACGCCGCCGCTCCCGTTCCCACCCCGGAACCGCCCCTCCTTGCCCGTCAACAGGGCAGACAACCCCCCGGCCGCCACTCACGCCGCCGCAGCCGTTCCCCCACCACGGAACGGAACCTCCACGCCCGCCTCCAGGGCACAAATCCCTCCAACCGCCACACAGCCCACCACTACTGTTCCCCCTCCCCGGAACGACGGGAAACCGCCTCGCGTCTCCTTCGCAGCGGACCAGCCTACACCCACCAACGTACCCACCTCCGCAATTGTGCCCAACGCCCTTCCGACCCACCAGCGACTTTTCCTGCGCTGCAGGAAAACCAATGTGCCGTTCTTGGTGGACACAGGGGCGGCGCTATCAATATTCCCTAACAACATCCTCCGTCGTCAGGCGCGCTGCTACCGGCAGCTTCTCTACGCCGCCAACGGTACCACCATCCCCTCGTACGGGACGTACCGCTCCTCTGTTTATATGAGCGGACTCGCGTACGAGTGGGAGTTTACCGTGGCGGACGTGGAGAAGGCGATCCTGGGGGCCGATTTTCTCGCATATTTCGGTCTCCAGGTCGACGTCCGGAACGCGCGCCTGATCGACCCCGCCACAAAAACACCCATCCCCGGATTCATCCATGCCATAAACCACCCCCCTACGCAATTTGAACGCCTCCTCCTCAACTACCGCCCCCAGCGCCGCCCCTCTGCCCACATCTCCACCATTCAACACCACATTGAGACCTCCGGCCCCCCCATCACAGCTAAAGCCCGACGACTCCACCCCCTACAACTATCTAAAGCCCGACAACATTTTAATAAACTAATAGCCGACGGTATCATCCGCCCCTCAAAATCCCCTTGGGCTTCTCCACTCCACATCGTGCAGAAGCCCAATGGGGATATCCGCCCCTGCGGGGACTACCGGAGACTAAATTCAAAGACCACACCAGACCTTTATAATGTTCCCCACCTACGAGACTTCTCGTCGCACCTCCATGGCGCTACCATATTCTCCACCCTCGACATTTCACGGGCATTCCACCACATCAACATTCACCCCCCCGATGTCCAGAAAACCGCCATCATCACCCCGTTCGGACTCTTTGAGTATGTTAAGATGGGCTTCGGGTTAAGGAACGCTGCACAAACTTGGCAGCGCTATATGGACAGCATCCTGCGAGGCCTACCGTTCGTCTTTTGCTTCCTCGACGACGTCCTGGTAGCCTCCAGGACGCCGGAAGAACACCTCAGCCATCTCCAACAGATCCTCGACATCTTCTCCTCCGAAGGCCTCTTGGTAAATACAGAGAAGTGCGTTCTCGGCCAACCCTCCGTCCGCTGCCTCGGCCACCACGTTTCGTCTGAGGGCATCAAACCCCTCGCTGACAAGGTCCACGCCATTTCCGACTTCCCGCAACCCCGCACCGTGACGGAACTCCGCCGCTTCCTGGGTATGCTAAACTTTTACCGTAGACACATCAAACACGCGGCACAACATCAACAACCACTCATACACGCCATTCCCCAACCCTCCAAAAAGAACGACAACCGCCCCATTACCTGGACCCCACAACTTATCTCCTCCTTCAAAATTTGCAAACAGGACCTAGTAGACGCCGCTCTATTGGCCCATCCCGATCCTCACGCCCCACTATCCATCACCACCGATGCGTCCGACTGGGCCATCGGGGCAGTGCTCCATCAGCACACCGGCGCCACCCCCCAACCCCTAGGATTCTTCTCCAAAACGCTATCCCCCACCCAAAAAAATTACTCCACGTTCGACAGAGAACTCCTCGCCATCCACGAAGCCATCAAGCACTTTCGTGACTTCGTGGAGGGCAGGCAGTTCTCTGTCGTCACTGATCATAAGCCCCTGACCCACGCCCTCCTACAAAATCGCAAATCCGCCTCCCCGCGTCGCCTCCGGCAACTCGAGTTTATCGGGCAATTTACGTCCGATATCCGATACTTGCCGGGGGCCGACAACTGCGTGGCGGACGCGCTATCCCGACCCACCCCTACCCCCGCGCCGGTGGCGGAGTTACTGCCTTTCCCTTCACCCCAAATCCTCAAATCTAAACAAACTCCACATTCCGACCCCGCCCTCTCCAACCTCATTTCCGCCTCCAAATTGGAACAACTGCCGCCCCTCGACCTCTGGTGTGACGTAACGGCCGATACACCGCGCCCTTACGTCCCACCGGAGTTGAGGAGGCAGTTGTTCCTCCACTATCATTCCCTCCATCATCCCGGCATTCGGGCGAGCCGGGACCTCATCAAGACGCGGTACTTCTGGCCCCACATGAATACAGATATTCGTAACTGGGTTCTCGGGTGCCAGAAGTGCCAGCGTTTCAAAGTCTCGGCCCACCCGCATGTACCTCCTCAACCAATCCCCGACTCCCTCCCGTGGGAGCATGTACATTTGGACTTAGTGGGCCCCCTTCCCCCATCCGAGGGGAAGAAATACTGCCTCACAATGATCGATCGTGCCACCAACTGGGTGGAATGCATTCCCCTCTCCTCCATCACCGCGGACACCGTCGCAACGGCTTTCCTCTCTCAATGGGTCAGCCGTTACGGTTGTCCGCGAACAGTCACGGTCGATCAAGGGAGGCAGTTTGAATCGGCCCACTTCTCCGATTTACTACGCTCCCTCGGGATCCAAAAGATCCACACCACCCCGTACCATCCCCAATCCAACGGGAAAATAGAGCGGTGGCACTCGGTCCTGAAACAGGCCATTTCTACTTCAACAACTTCCCCTTCCTGGACTAAATCCCTTCCCTACATATTGCTCAGCCTTCGAACATCCGCCCGTCCTTCAGACCAAACTAGCCCCGCCCAAAACGCCTTCAAAGACCCGCTACGCTTACCGGCCGACATTTTCACCCCAAACCACACCCCGTCAATTAACAGGGAGCCTCTACACTCCACAACACCCACAAACGACACCACATATCCCAAACGTTTTTTCACCACCACACACATGTACCTGAAAGAGCCCGGCATCCATAAAACTTTCCAACCCCTGTATGCCGGGCCCTTTCAGGTCATCCGCACAACACACTCCACCGCTACCCTGTTAATTGACGGGAAGCCCCACACCGTGCCATTGGCACGGTGCAAACCAGCCCCAGTCCTCCCCGACCACTCTCAACACACCAATCCCACACCCAGCCCTACACCACCAACACCGCACATCGCCTCCATTTCACCCGCCGGACCCCAGCGTCGCCGCCTCTCTCCGCGACGCCCCGGGTACCGGCTCCCACCGGCTCTTCCCCTTCACCGCCACCCTGGCAGTGAAGGGACCCCTCTATCAGACTTCACTAACGTGAAGACTGTTAGAGGGGGTCGCCTCCCTCACTCACACAACTCACACACACACACACACACACACAAACACTCGCCACACCACACCCAGGAAACGGCGGACCCTCGCAACCGCCTACCACAATGTAACCAAATATCTGTACATACTGTATTTTCTGTAAATAATCATACGCCAACTGTAAATATTCACGCATCCTCTGTACATATCTCATCTCATTGTAAATATTGTTCATCTACCTCATCTCTCCCTTGCCGATCACTTCCCTAAACGCCAATGTTTAGGGATCATGACCACTACACTGTACATACTCTCGCCTTCTCATCCTACTTATTCTACCTTATGTTACTACTTATCATCTACTCGGTTATTATCTACTTATTATCTACTACCTTATGTTACTTACTTATCATCTACTACCATGTTACCTGCCTTATGTACCACCTACTCACTTATCATCTAACATGTTACTACTTATCTACTATGTTACTTATCTACCATATTACTAGTTTTTAAGCACCGCCTTCAGCTCAACCTCTGTTTGCATCGGCCCTCAGCCCCTGTCTCTTTGCGCCTTCCGCGCCTCCTCTTGTTTGCCGTAGCCCTCAGCTCCTGTCATTTTTGCGCCTTCAGCGACCACCTCTTGTTTGCCGTAGCCCTCAGCTCCTGTCATCTTGCGCCTTCAGCACCAATATTGGTTCAAACTGGGGGGACCTCTGTCGTGAGTCCCTCCCGGGAACACTCCTATCATATTAAGTTCTCACCAATATTCAAACGCCAAACTAAAAGCTCCGTAAATAAAGACATGAGTGGGGACAGGCGACAGAACCCAGGGTTACTCAACCTGGGGCCCCACTACCAGCTCCCAGCAAGGAGCTGGAGGGAGAGGCCCCCAAGTACTATATAACCCCGGATCCTGGCGCTCAAGCTTCATTCGACACTTCCTCTAACCAGCTCTCTCTTCTCTCTCTTACCTTACCTCCCAGATGATCGGTTGAATACAGCCGCCTGGGAATTTCACCTCCTCTCTTCTCTCTCCTCCTTCCCCCCTTGTCTAGATGATCGGTTGAATACAGCCGCCTAGACAAGGGACCTCTCCTTTCCTCTCCTTCACCTAGATGAACGGTTGACTACAGCCGCCTAGGTGAAATTCCCTCATCCACCTCCCTCTCCTCCAAAGTCGTAGATGTTCGGTTGATTACAGCCGCCTGCGACTTTTCCTCACCTTCCTTCCACACCACCTCTCTCTCCTCCAAAAGTCGTAGATGTTCGGTTGACTACAGCCGCCTGCGACTTTTCCTCCTTTACTATCCTTTACCTAAATTCACTCACTCACCTTCCTTCCACGCCACCGTGATGAGAATTTTAAATTCATCACAACCTTATTCGCAGAATTTGTAATGACTGACTCCTCGTCAGCATGAGGCGAACAAGGCACTGGTGATGCGGCATGCTTACACGAGCCGCGGATGAAACGCAAGTTCACCTGCACCTCTCTTTCACAAATGGCACATTAGGTATAGCCATAGCAAACAAGGAGACGTCCACTTGTATACCTCAGTCAGAGGTGCAAGGTACCCTACTCAGTTCAGACAGCTGTGATTCGAGATATTGTATTTTACCCATTAGTACGATATTTTCTTGGGACTATTCGTCTTCCATTTGGTAGGATCCCATTACCGTGTCATTGAGAAGAAGGGATATATCCTGCTGAAGAGACGACTGATTCTGCAAATTAATGTCAGCGTATTTGAAGACCTTGACGAGAGATCCCTGCATGCGGTCAAGAGAGCCATTGGGTAATGTGGTGGCTAAGAGACAGAGCCCACTATATATTTCATCGAACAGACCCATCAACAGTCCATCGCAAATCTCAAGGGCGGCCAGCTGGTCAGCCGCTTCTCTTACACTTTGGCGAGTCTCTGGCATAACGAACATTTGCGGGTTAGTATTTATAAAGTGACAGGAATATTAACAATGCCACCTGCTGGAATTCTGATGTAGTGCCAGGGATAACTTCAAGGTCACACGGTAGACGTCCACTAATCCGATCAAGTTCGATAGATGTCAAGAAGATCGCATGGATGCGACGATTGATAGTGATTCGCTCAAAGAGAGCCCAGACGAATACAGAAGTGGTAGGCAAAGTCAATCTGAAGAGCTTGAAAGGGACTTACTACTTCAAGAAGACGGGTAGAAGTGCTCAGTTACGTAAAGTAGGTACGGGGGTGCCAAGAATCAGTCAAACTCACGCCGTTCAGACCGATCAAATTTACTATGAAAGACTGAGCAGAAAAAGAAACGTGCTGACGTGTCACGAACTGACATGAAACTCATGGTCAAAAACGTGTGATAAATAGTCAATTCCGTACGGATTCGGGTGGATTAAAGGCAGACCGAACCAATTTCTTCAGAAAGTTCTGCAACGTAAAGCGTGAGTGGAAGTTTTGATTTTAGAGACAAAAAAAATGTTCCTCTCAAAAGTTGAAAACAAAGCTTTTTCACCATCTTGGTAAACTCAGAAGCACAATCATCGAGGTGAAAAAACTTGAAACACAAGAAAGTTTGATTCCCTGACACCCTTTAGAAGCGAATTCCAAAAAGAAAGTTTGTGTAGCATCGGAAGGCGCCCAGCCAAGTATGTATCAACAAATCCTCGTGTACCGTAGGTTGTAGGCCACGAGTCTGAAAACCCCTAAAATAAATCCTGGTGGGAGATTTCTAGTAGGTCAGTGATTCCGTGAGGCTTGGTGCCTTCAAGGAAATGAACCTATTTCCATTCGAGCGCCCACGGGTGATGCCCAGTTGTAACTGGTTCGGGATAATCCGCTGGTCGCAGACCACACGGCGCTGATAGCCGAACAGCGGAGTGGTTTCGGGGAGTCAGTGGATTCAGGATTTGTCGGGCCTGAACCCGATTCCGTCCGAGTGAGATATTTCTGGAATTACATACGTCAGGAGAATTCTTACCACGTCTTTATTGACTCGTAACGCTATTCGTTGTTAACAGATGTAAGTGTGCGGACTACCTATTAAACCGGAATACCTACTAAACCACCACCAATAAACAAATCTTTTAAGAAATATTGAAAGGGAAAAATATCAAAAAGGTATTGTGACTCTGACATTTGTTGAAAGAAATCGCTGTTTGAGAGTAAAGTTACTCAGTGCGATACCTACAGCATTATCAAATACGTAAAAGCACCATTCTCAAATACAGATAAAGTAGGAACTTTGACATCTACAATGAGACTGTTCCGTGAATTATTGTTCAAACGACGCAGAGTTTTTTCAAGCCCCTTTGGCAACAGGGGAGTGTAATTTGTTCGAAATTACCAGGCTAACGATAACATGAAAATAGAAACGTCTTCTTCCTTCCGGGCCTCGTCACCCAGGCATGAAGGGTCTGTAAAAAAAACTCCTCTCCCCACCTACAGGTCCCTATGGTGCCTGGAAATCAATAAGTGGGCAAGTTAGAAAAAAATAAAGAATAAAAATACTGTGGCACATCACATCGGAGTCATAGCATTTCCACCATTGAAGGGAAGATCGAAATAAATTATCAGATACCTCTTTACATAAGTGATTGAAACAGTATACTAATTTTATCTTCATTCTTCAGTTCAACAAATGTATATTATTAACATATTCACCGAGCTAGTATCTATAAAAAAAATACCTCGTCATTGGCGATCATCTTGAGGTTGAGGCTCAGGGGGGTGAAGGGGCGTATATTACTCGGATACCTACCGGATGCCATGTTTAGTACGGAACAGGAGTATTTATTTTATATTATCGGCGGCAAAAGAGGACAAGAATTGTTTCATCCTGTTTCTAATTGTATGGATAGGTGTTCAACTATTATTTTAGCGAAAGTGGGTTGCTATTACGTAACAGTCAGATGATGAAAAATTTACCAAACGGTAACTTTCTGAAATACACTTCTGAAATACTTTTTAATCTGGGATATGAACATTTCTTTTTCTTTTTGTTGGGAAGACAACAACAATAATTATTAAATAATAATGTTTTTCCTTGTAATCGCAAGAGAAAATTGCCTACGCCCAGCCTGTTCCGAGAAGGTAGAAAAGCTTTTCAAAACAGCAGACGAATTTACGGAAATGTAGTCGAAACGGCCCTAGCCGTTTAGCCCTGTATTGCTTATAATGTAATTACATACAGTAGTACCTATATAAATACTAAGTGAGGAATTTCATTGTAGAATAATTGAAGGGAACGTAATGGAGGCAGCAAGACCACCACCGTCGTGATTTGACGAGATTTATTCAAGTTAGAGCGGATCCCAAAGACGAGAATATTGAGTTAGCAACCTCTAAATATGTATATTCGTAAAGAAAACGACATTACTCCGGCCTTTTCATGCCTACATAAAAATATATCATTTCGTATCCTCATAACCATGTATGAAATTCGGTTTGATCTGAGAAAGAGAAGTAACGTTTGCTTGTTGACTGAGGTCAAACACGGAATATTTGCTGTCCATTAAATAGAGATCAATATCCTTTTCCCACCGGAATCAGAACATATAAAATAAGGAACATGTTATTATATTATGTTGTTTACCCATGACAAGCTCCTAGACACATCTAAATCGATATGGAGGTTCACAATTAGGTCAACGCAACACAGCAGCTGCTATGCATGACATTTTCCGTAGAGATCTAGTTCATGTTTATATACTTATTATATTCATGGAACCGAACATATCTATGATATAAATAGTTAAATCAATATGGTTGTGGTTTTATGCAGAATCTAGACGGTTGAAACAGGTATCTACAATTCAGTGAGGATTGGCCAACAGAGTTTACAGATTTAATGTTGTGTGTACTTGTTGCATTAGGCCTAATGACCCCTCTTTGTTGTAACGTGTAGGTATGCTATAATTCATAATATTGCCGTGGTTATAACGACTAAATTGCAATTAGTTAACAGAAAAATATTTAAAGGTTATGACATTTGGAATTAGGTATTTGGACCGTTTGATCAATTAAATAATTAAGTTTTTTCCTCCAGTAGTTTTCTGCGCTGTTGAGTGAGGGGAAAATTACAATATTAGAATATTGATTATTTACTTGATTTTAGAAATTTCCATACGGCAGTTTAGTTGTTGACCTATCTGTACATTACCTTCAGTTGGTTTTACCGATTGTATGAGTGTGTACCTACTTCACTTATCTTTCATGCAGTTGCAAACACAGAGCCTTGACCTCCCGTTTCACGGTTTTATTCACAAAAGTATTTTGACACTTCGCCAAATCACAGGAATGAGTCAGCGCTCAGCGCTCATTTTCGCTATTGAGCTGTCAGAGTAGCAGTTTAATGTCAGGTTTCGGTGATCCCACTCCAGTTTAGTCCGGTATAAACAAACTTGCCTTCCCTTATCTCCCCTGGAGTTTTGTGTCCGGCATATCAGGAAACAGGTTCAGACCGATGTGGTAACGTAGGATTACGGCGGCGCGCGGCGTCACGTGAAAAGCGTGCGACCTTCGGGGGTCTGAACTGTCGATGATTGTACAGATAACGACACTGGCTTTAGCGACTATGAGTATTCCTCTAATTGTGTTGATAATATAAAACGACTCCGAGATATGTGATAGACGAAACATTTAATATATTTTTTTAAACACTGCAAATGCCTACACAACGGTTTATTATTTTGTACAGAACACTCTTCTGTTACAGATCACAGCTCTCTGTATAGATAACCCTTCTATACAATATATGTAATATTCTAAACATATTATGTAGATCGCAGACCCTCCGCACCTTAGTACCTAACCCCGTACTCGTTACTAGGTGCCTATATAAATCACTGTTGGATGTTGGTAAAATAATTCTGCCGATTGCAAGCAGTAGCTAAAATGGCAAAAAGAATGACAAATAATGACGTTCTGAAGGAAATAATGAAGTTCTGAAGGGATATTGTTGATGTGAAGTGAAAAAAATGTTCAGTCCCGGTAGGGCTTCGATCTCGGAAACTTCAGCATAAATATATCAGTTCGTCAGTTTATTAAGGCAAATTCTAGCAAATTTTATGGCAACATAGTAGAATGCTCCGGATGGTCTCAGAAAATACAGAAAAAAAATCAAAGTATTTAAAAAAGCGAGAAAACCCACAGCTCAAAATAAGATTTTCCAGGATACTCTGGACATTTCAACCCCCATTTTTCACCGCTTAGAGTTGAGTGACAGTAACGCCGAGCTTCGAGGACCAACTAGAGCCCAAACGGGAGCCATACCAAATTTCATGAATTTTGGTTCATGGGAACTAAGGAAAAAGCCACAGACGACGGACGGACGGAAATTTTTGTATTCGATATTCGTATTCTACGTCCCTTGAAACGTAAACCATCAAATTTGGGGGGGAGGGGGGGGGGGGGTAAAAATGTTCATGGTCGATTCCAAAGGTTTATTACTGAAAATAATAAACCAACGCGATAGTGGCGTCCGGGTATTCTAACACAACGCATGACGTATCCGAGGTGGATGAGTAAAATGTTGATCAGTATGGTGCAGGAATTATGGGCGTGTGGTATTGTATCAAGTGCCGATCATGGACAGTTGGCGGCCTATGGGTGTCATTCCGGGATATCCCTCATGAGCTTGGTTCTTATGTTCTAGATGAGGGGTGCTTTATTACTTTCAATTTGTAGGAAAACGGAAACCCAAAAGCCACAAGGTGTGCGCCTGTGTAACGAAAGTGTGCGAAGCTCTGGTCGTAATTCAAATCCCATTTTCATGTTACTTTGGAATTTTAAACTTAATTTAGCCACGATATTATTAATATTCAAACAAATACCTACCTACCTACTTTCAGAAATAGGCACCTACTTTTCAGGCAAATACCTATTTTGGTGGGTAACCGCACTTGATATACTAAATGCACTTGAGTGTGCGAATGAAAACTCAGCCGGAATTTAAATATTAATTTAGCCACGATATTACTGATATTCAAACAAATACCTATTTTGGTCAATAATCGTACTTGAAATACTAAATGTACTTTAGTATGCGAATGAAAACTCAGCGATTAAGCCGTTTTGTCTCTTATCAGGTTTTGGAAAACCAGAGGGTCCTACAAGCCTGTTACGCAAAAGCCAACTAACTGCCCGTCAATTAGTCGTTCATTTTATTACTGCGTAACTACGTTCGGCTGAAAAATAAAAAACGCTGCAAAGTCCTTGTCACAAAGGGGTTATTATTCTATTGAACATACCTACAGAAATGTTGGCTGTTGATTCACTTTTTCTCAAAAATCTTGGCTGTCCATTTCAGCTCCTTTTTTTACAAATTGTCTTCTATCATTGATAGTGCCATTTAATATTGTCTTGATTCACCATGTTGGTACTACTTCTAGTGTTATTATCTCATAAAAAATGAATTTTGGGAGCTGAACCTTCGTTTCAACCTCAATTCTTCACTCTTTGGTCAAAATCGACTTCATATTCGGTCTTCTCGCCCTAGAAACCATGGAAAAAGATACCTCAAAAGCTCATTTTACTAAAACACCAAACAACCCTATTTTTACACCCATAACACCCTTGGGTATATTCCGATCGGGCTGCAAAGTTTCGGGACACAACTAGGTAGGGCCAAAATGGAGCCATGTGTGCGAAAGAACGAATTGTTTAAACTGAAAATGAAGTAGTTATGCATGATACGGCGTACGGTGTACGGCGGACGGTCATTGCATTTTTGGAATCTACGCCTTGATACGTAAAAGAAAAAATTTCGAGGGGGTGTTTTGTAAAAATTATTTGCTGAGGGAACACATAATAATAACCAAAATGGAAGATTGGTACCTACTGAATTAGGTAGCGATTATTACGTTACGTAAATTAATTACGCGTTACGTAAAATACTTCTGTGTTTATAATGTAGCTTATCTCAAAATTAGTTTTTCCAATTTCCCTACAGCTAGTTTTGTTGTTGCAGGTAGCGCGCTCAACTGTTACGAATGCAACAGCCACAATGACTCGAGGTGCGCCCAGGAAATCCCGCCGGCCGTGCTTCAAAAGGATTGCTCCACTCACCAAAACGAAGCGAAAAAATACGTCCTCTGCCGAAAGATCGTACAAACCATTGAATATGAAGTCAATGGGCGTAAGTGACACCTTTGAACTGTCAACTTGCCAACCCCCTCCCCCCCCCCCCTTATAGTTTTATTTTTACCAACCACCTATTATGGGAAACCTATATTGGCTCTAATATAGAGAAAACGTGTCATACATTAATGTGACAAAACCATTGGTACAACTGACGCATACGAGTCGGAATATAATAGGCAAGGATGATATGACAGCACATAATTTGATTGCAGTGTTGAAGATAATTGAATAGAAAGTTTCATTTATAGCCTAGATACCGTGAATTTTCTATCGACTTTCCTCTCTCCAGTTGAAGTATGGTTTCATTAAATTCATGATATTGCCCATGTAATTTCGTACCTAGATCCCTGCATTAACGAATGGGGTAAAATCAACATCCCTCCCATTCCAAATATTTGTACACACACGTATATATAATAACTTGTTGCAAATGTACAAAATCCTCATAATAGGATTATTATTTATTGTGTATAATTAATTTTAATGTTGAATGTGCTGCATTGTTCAATCACTAGAGTACTTACGCATCTAATCCATAAGTACATAATCTGCACGATACTCCGATTAACCCGCATTCGTTGTTACCTTGATTATATTATTGATGTTTCATATAGATTCATCCTTGTATGAATGAATCGGCAGAGCCATCGCCGTAAGAAACTAATCATAACCAGTCCCCCAGCAAAAATATCTTGTACATATTACGAAGAAGCAGGGCTCTGCACCCTGTTAGTTCCATTATTAGTAAGGATGATTCTCTTACGACCCTATTGTTTGTTGATGCGTACGGACCAATTGGTACGCATCAACGCATTGGTATGCATTGGTATTTACGTCCAGTAAAACTCTACAGTATATCAAGTTCCAAACATTTCCAACCCCAGGTCGTTCGATGTAGCGCATGTTGGTGTAGTAACGCCGATATTTATGCTTACAGTAGAAAAGACGCTTCGATTTAGAAACCCGCAGTAGTGAAGTAGATGTGGAATGGTCGTTTTTATTGGAAAAGGGAGAGAAATCTAGCCGCGTGGGCTTAGAAAATACCCTTTGGAACAGGTAGGTGCTCACCAACTAGTTAAGAGCTTTAATCATATTTAAACTTGTTGATTAAACATAACGCGTGTTTTAATTGATAACACTGACCTAACACTGAAAATAAAAACATCGAAATTAGCATAGTTTGCTTTTCAATTTTCAATGAATAATTTATTCAGTGAGGGAGACTGTTTAAATATTAGTGTTAGAATGATGAATTCAGTACCTACATGGACCTTTATGAAGTGAACAGTCGTAAAAGTTATTCAACCGAATGTTCATATATGAAAACCATACAAGTAAATTAGGTATTACGTTAATATAATTGGTGGTGTGATCTTCAATACTCACTAGGTTCAATACTCACCTATATCATACGTTGGTCCTAACTGCAACTTCTCAGGTGGTCTTTATAATTTTCAACGGCTCAAAGTAGTGTGGGTAAGGTCGCTTTGCTGCAACATTAAATCGCTGTGAAGCTTGGCTGTTACAGTTTTCATGATATTTACAGCATCTGTTTAACATGCCACATCTGAAAAGCGTCGACATAATTCATACCAGCAACTTCTAGCCCAAACTCTACGACTTACAGGAGTGTGGGATAAGGTGAAGTAGTAATAGGTCATTCCCCAACAAAAGATTCCTGTTGCACAAGTTGCTAATGTGGGTTGCACGATAAGTACGCATTCTCATATCCAAATCCATATCCGAAGCGCAGCGGTACGACTGCGATACCCACTGGTTTCCCATGAACAAAACCACGGAAGGAAAGACAAAGGAAGAGACCTTAATATTGAAGTCATAATTGGCAAATCCAAATCCACATAGTCTAACAGCTGCTAAAGGTCCCCTAGGGAGAAATAAGCGTTGACAGGTCTCCTACAATCCTCCAGTGCGTTCTGCGAGAGCTATTCTGTGGCCTTACGTGCCAGCAAGGGACTCGGGCGTAAAACCCTTGTCTGGAACTTTCTGATATGAGTCTCTTTAGAACTATCGACATCCACGTTCATTTGCAAAATTGCCCGTGTTCCGGAGAAATTCATAATAACTGCCTATGTTTGACAAGAACGTTACATTGTTCTCAGTAAGATCAGTATTGCGTAGGTCGGTATGTTAAAAAGGATATAGCAAGTTTTGTTATCATACCGTCAGTTGAGATTTTATCGTATTTTTATGTTATACGAGGATGTAGTAACAAACGAAACCATACCCAATCCAACCACGGATGGCACATCATCAACAACTGCGATATAGGTAATCTGAGGACGTCATCTTTGAATACGGGCGCTTATCATGATTGTGGTTAGGTATATTAGAAACCAGAATGAGCAATAAATCAAAATTATGTTTCCCTCCCGCACAGAACTGCCTGAAAGCCGCGTGATAAGAAGCTGCGGTTGGGACGCCAGCGCGTACAACAACACCTGCTACAAGCGCTCCGGTTATGGTGGGGAGCAGCGAGTCTGCTCCTGCTACACTGATCTCTGCAACTCCTCTGAGGATCTCTACGCCAAGATTTCTCTCATTGCTCTGCTAGTTTTTGCCGTCCAGTGCCTGCTTTAGATCGATTGTCATGCACATAAGCTTAAACGATACTTCATAAAACCCTGATGCTCGTGAAAAACAAACGAACTCAAAAACCATAAAAATTACTATGGCAAATAACATTCTGATGACAACTTGCAAATTGTACCTATGGGATGTGTGTCACGAGACATTATATAATATGTAAATTATAATATCAGCAAGTTAATCGCTTAAAGCCATCTGCTGCAGCAAATTTGCCACAATGATCGTTTTTACACTCAAAGTGATATACAGTACCATACGATTTTATACCAACCATTATTACCTTGTTCACAGTCATGATAGGTGGAATCAATGTAATGCTATTTCCTATACCACTTTGGGCTGAATTTTCATGTGCATCAGGGCCTCTGTGACTTGAACATCATCTTCACGCTATTCCTCTTCAAAACCTAGCCACTCATCAGTTTCGAAACGAAGTACTTATTTGGATGATGGCTTTTCTTGAAGCACTCAATACGCGATTGTTCATGAAAACAGACTGATAGCTTAGAAATTCTTAGAAGTATTCTCTTAATTAAGCAACAAAAATGTTTAGCAGGATCATGCAAGGTTTTATTAGACATGTTATATTGACGACATCGTCCTTCTCCGTCCCTCTCACCGCTGCAGATGGGATGACTCGAACTGCTTTATCAGACATGCATCTTGGCAACATAGAATCTATCACCATGCAAATATCTGTAACCAGCACGAACCTTAGATAGCACATCCTAACATGGTATAATGTTATTGTCCTTGCATCCAAGCATTTTGCACCTCCTTGGAATTGCTATTAACGTTGATATGTATTTCACCGAGGGTCAGTTGTTATCAATACCTACTTGTAAATAACTCATATAAATACATGGTGGGATTATGTGAGGTACGTTTTTGAGGTGGCTGTCATGATATTAGCTTGCGGATGTATAGTTTCTAAACTTGGAATAAGAAAAAATCTCTCGGTACCTAAATCAACAGAAGGTACCTACTGAACTGTTTGCTGGACACGCCGGATAAAACTACCTCTGATCCAAGTTTCATAGACCCGTCGAAACCAACAGATGTGAGAGGAAATGATTGTAGAGTCTGATGTATAAATGAGGTAGATACAGTAACTGAAATGTTCCGCTGTCTCTGGTTCGATTTGAGTATGTACAAGTAACTTTCAGCTCCTTTCGTGAAGATTCAGTGAAGGTTGTTGTGAATCAAGTGTAGCTGTGAAAATCCCGCCTCTAATTCCAAGTGCTTCACATTTGAGACTCTCAACTTGCTCCCAATGAATGTCGAAAGGTTATGGTCACCTATTTTTATCTTTACTATAAATGTCCGAAACTCCAAATCGTGAGATGAAATGACGAAATCGAATTCTTCTCGAGGGTCTTGAACAGCTAATCATGCGTAATTTGGTTTTGACGCAGTAATTCCCGACACCCGAGTTATCAGGAGCTGCGGATGGGACGACACGACGTACAAAAACGCTTGCTACCAGCGCTCAGGGTTCGGCGGGCGGCAGGAAGTCTGTGCTTGTACAACTGACCTCTGCAACTCTTCACCGGCCCTCTACGTCAAGAGTATCACGTCACTAGCCGCCCTAGCTCTAACACTCAAAAGCCTTCTTTAAATTCAAGAAGATATGTACAAATTATAAGTCAATCTCATTCCCCCTAACGTTGTTTCCTCCGACCAAAGTAAATTAATTTATTAAAATGGCGCATTCATAAGGGAAAAATTGAAACAAAATTGTATATTTATAGTTTTTAGTAGAGAATCGCTCCTTGGGCATGGTTTTAGCGCTACGGAGGACCTAAATATTCTTAAAAGGGCACAATGTCTCAGTATTTTATAGAAATTGGAGTCAAGCGGCCACAGTTGGTTCTTTGTCTTTTTATGCGTACCTACTATCGAAGGAACTAGATAATTAGACAGCATTGCAATTTCGCTAACATTAATAGGGATTAGTATTTTTGTATTATAATTTGAAGTCGCTCCAGAACTTATAGCAGAAACTTTTTTGTTCGTCACAGATAATAAATTACTCCTTAGTTGACTGAACCAATCTCAGTTATTGCAACTTTAATACTTTCCATGTAGGAATATGTTCTACTGTGCTTGAAGCTAAAACTTTATATAACGTTATAGCTCTTTACGGTCTTGATAACATATCGTAGATGACATATCAGGATGATGCGGATCATGACGTTAAATCAAATAGTGAAGAATGGGATATGGCTAAATTAATTTTGGTACCTACGAATGATGAAACTTAGCCGCAGCACGATCAACAGATTTTCATATTATATATATTAGACTTGAAAGAATTTCGATGGGGAATAAATTTAAACAAAAATTGCTCGTTGTAAAGGTTGTAGGAATTTAGGAGGTTCTGTAAAACAGAATAGACAAATTCTGCATCTATTCTGTTGAGCATACGCTTTTTATAATGAATCATTTATAGATGATATTACTAATTTAAACTCAAGTGATAGAAAAATAACAACTGCCTTAAAATAAGTTTACTCTAGTTCAATCTAAATATCCTATTTTTGATTTATTTATTCAGGATTTAGGGTTAGGATTCGGTGGTTAAATAGATTACGAATTTTTGTGACGGCAATCCCACGTTGATGTTAGAGCAATGGGTCAGTCCAGTCAACACTAGACATGTATTTTTTAAGATAACTGCAAGGTGGAGACCAATATGTCCAATATGTAGGTATAACCTTTTCCATGATTAAGGGTACTGTAACGAATATGACACCAACAATCACATATCCATGGCTAAAGGAATGGAAGCCAAGATTCATCACCAGTTCAAGTTGGGTAGAAAGGTAAAGTTAAAGTAGGAGAGGAACTTCAACGAGCAACCTTTCAAGTTTATCAAAAATTATATTAGGTACCTACCTAATGAATCAAAATGGAATCCCTCCGATTCCCCCAAAAATGTTTCAGTTCGGCTTCGGTTTTCACAAAATGTGTCCCTACATACTTTAATTTTTACAGCATAAAAGTTTACCCCTCTATTTATATTATTACTTTAGAGGCTGACAATTTGCTCAATTTGTCATGCGTATTTATTTACACATGAGAAGTTCCAAAATGTCAACTTTCGTAAGTATCACTCTTTTCGTCTAATTGTTTATCTTTAATTTTTTTTCTAACACAAAATCATTCCATCTTACTCTATCTCTAGAAGGACAATACGGAACTTTCGTCAAATTTTGTGGTTTCCTGCTAAAAACTATGTATAATTTGATGTACATACGATCCTGTGATCTGTTCTGTGTAAAAAATGTATGTATCTAAACACCACTTGTTTTTCTTTTATAAACTGAAAACCTGCAGAAAACTGAGTTGTTCTTGTTGAGTATTCTAGTTCCTTTGGAATTTGTTGAGATTCTAAGTGGTATGATTTTTTCGTTTTCATCTCAGGTTGGTAGTTCGTCGATCAGCAAATCTTAAAGTTTTTATCAAGATTTCGGTTTTGAGCTCCTGAATAACAAAAATTTTGTCGGATGCCCAACGAGGGAAAAGTGCTGACGATTCGGTTTTGAAAGGATCCCGTCTTCACGAGGACTTGAAGAGCAAAGGGTTCCATCGAGAGTTCAAGTGGTGTCAGCTTTTCTGTTCGCACGGCGAGTGATGGTCATCAGATGGACGACATCGAGAAAAGAACACCTCGTGAACAGCAATTGGACAGGGTAAGAGAGGAAGCCGATAATTTGGAGTGTATGACCAAAAGTATTTTTAAATTTCGTTACCTAACCTTAAGGTGACAGTCCTTGATCTCCTAGTGGGCAGTCGTATGTATGACCAAAGGGTATAGCATCGATAGACGAATTCAACAATTGTTGCTAGGTTGAATGTTGGATAACTCGTGAAAACCAACATAACTTGAAAATGGAAGTTCGTAATTCAACTAGCTATCAGTGATGGGCATCAACAGGTTGTCACTCATGTACGTTGTTTTCAGAACGATGTTGCAAGCAATGAACAGTCGGCACAATCACATTTGAGACCTATACCAGGCGTTTATCCAAGATACCCATGTAAGAATATACTACGTGTGTCCTTGATCATTCTTAAAGTCACATGGCTTGCATTGTTGTAATAGGTATATTTTACGAAGCTTGCAACAGTAACGGAGTAGTAAATGCCTGACTAAAGTAATTTCTGCACCTAAGTGTTTGTGCTAGTACTTCTCTTATCGGTCATGTTGTCACGCGTGGATCACAAATCTCATTTTCTGGTTGGTTGGAAAAGCTTTCCATAGCCAATATCGCCTAGCTCTAGTTCATTAAGTAATATACAAAAAGTGCCGTTTCACCCCAAACCACCACAGCTATATTAATAATTGCTTCTGAGGGTGAACTGCACAATATCGCTTCCAGTTCCTCATTCCTTGTTCTCAATCCATTCAGATGTAAGCAATGAGGCTTATACCCCTAGTCCAAGGAGCGAGGGGCTCGAGAGCTTTCCTCAATTGGTCCCTCAGATCAGCGGTCCTATAGAAGGTCATACACAACAAGTAAGCAACTATGTAGGAACATATTTAAATCATTTATCGTTATCTAAGCTTCGGAGCAATAACAGTTACTCAAGAATAACTGTTGTATGGAATTAACAGTAGTTCGGTACATGGGATCCAAAAAAGTTAGTTCTTACTTATGTTTGTATTACGGGTTACCACTAGTACAAGATCACTGAGGAATGCACCATGAGAGATAACGCCGATCATGTTGTGTAGGTACCTAATCCGAAAACCAAAAACAATGGTCATCCATTTCCGTTGTAACCACTGCGGAGTCGATGATAGGTAGGATAAGCGAATTAATGTGGATGATGCACTGGGCACCGACGGGGGTTCACGCTGCCTCGAGGGAAGGGTAAGGGGTTGTTAGGTTAACTAGACGGTATGCGGTGGTGTGTTATTTGATCCAGATTTCGAAATTAGAGTATGGCAATTCATCAACAGGTTCCCTACTTCACGACAATAGTACAACCAATGGGGCTCGCAGTGGCGAGTAACATCCAGCCGAGCCAACCAAGAATCGTCTACGCTCAGCAGCAAGTTCAAAGCATTGCTTTCAGGCCATACGTCAATCAAGTATACTGCCAAGGCCTTCAGACTTCCACTTCAAACCCCTACCAATACAACGTGAGGTGCCCCAATCAGAATAGAGATACCACATTTTTAAATCAGGTGAAACACGTTTTCCATCGTAGGTAATATGAGTATAAAATAATTATATTGGTCGTATTATAATTACCTATGCTTATTACAAAACATTTATATTTGGGTTGGTTATTATAATTTCGAACACGGGGCCTAAAAGTTCAGAGTTTTTTCCCAATACTTGGTGCGAAACAAACTGAGAACTATGTACTCGTACATTGCCCCCTGTCAAACATTTCAGAAACCACCTGCCAACATAACTCTTAGAACCACCAGACTGAAGGAGTCAGTGCTTTGAATAATCATTTTTTAAACGATATAGCAATCCTATCGAGCCAAACCAGGGTCCGTGTATGGAATACCACCAGACATGCAGAGGGGTGCAGCACCCACGTCATGGGATAACAGATGCTGCCGCCCTTATGACCTGCTTCTGCAGCCGGAAGCGATGAGAGTCTTTAACGACTATAAGAACGGACCTCCATCACCCAAGGACAAAAAGGTCACTGATAAGCAGAAACTCTCAGAATTGAACAAGAGTAAAACTTCGGATTGTAAACCAAATGGTGAGCAGAGTTATATTGAAAGAGGATTAAATTATTACCTATGATAACCGCTATTGACCATAACGGAGACCTTAAATTTTCCCATGTATAAGCTAAGTACATCGGTACCCAACTCATGCCAGAATAAGATAACAAACAAAGTCGATTTTAAAAACGCCTCGAACCATCCTACGAATCAATTCAGTTTATTTGTATAAATCTAAAGGGTATTACAAGGAATTTATAGGTACATAATAATGACATAACCATTTCACGTTGTCTCTATTATATGAGTTAAGTGATAATCCAGAATTTGTTATATAAATTGCGTACCCATATAGATATATTTAATTATATATAACATGATCTAAATCCTTCTAGTATAAATAAAACCAACTCGAATTGTAATTTGAAGTTCAAGTGCCAATTCTCGTTCCTTATCAAGATCGTCTCAAATTATCTTTTAGTTATTCAGGTTTATTCTTAATCTTCCTCTTCCTTCCTGTTTCTCGTTCGCCGTTAAGAGGAGAAGGTGGAGGAGTATTTAACATAGGTAGCTTCTATTTCAGAACCAGTGGACGCTGAATCTTCCAACACGCGGCCTCTGTCGTAGATGACTTTTTTCCGTCTATTAAAACTTTGCGTGTCGAAACAATATGGTCGATTAACACTAATAAAGCGTGCTTCCCGTTTTTACTAGCCTCCGTCGTCCTAAGTAGAAGTTCTCTTCTTGATTCCCGTATTTAGGCTGAGGCGAATTTTGGAATGACTATTCTCGTGTTTAATGCAAACAGGCTTGATTTTTGGTCGGCCACGGAGAAGCGTCAATGCAGCTTATATAGCAAATGAACTGCGTCCTGAAAATATCGATTACTTACCATGAGCATTCTGAGGTCGATGTTTTGAGCTGTTTTAGTGTAGACCCTTTTGTTAAAATTTTCTAGAAGCTTTGGTGACTGCGAAATATCTTCTTGTGAACTGGTGATCTGGGATTTCAAAATAGCTCCGTGTTCAATATTTTATCGTCCACTTCATGTATTCAAAATGTGATCGCATTAAGACATTGAACTGCCTGTTGCATCTCCGGGGTTTGTCATCGCTAGGGACTGGAATTCGGCATATTTGCAAAACATATCTTTTTAGTTGGTATACCTTCTTACTTTGACGTTCTGAAGCGTTTCAACCCTGTCTGAGTCAACAATTTTACATTTGAATCATCATGTATTTGCATTTTCGCTCACATTTGCATATCCTACGGAAATTCGCACGAGCATATTTTCCAGAAATTATCAAAACAAAATAAATAAAGAAACCGGAAAACTGGCAACACAAAAAGGTTGCTTTTGGAAACGTGTGACTGAAGCTGATTTGCTTGAATTTGGGCGTTAGAAGGTATGCGTGTCGGGGGACAGCGTTTTTTTCCGCGCCTGATCAGCGTGACGGACTTCCAAGAACAACGCGTACAGAGAAAAATCCGTCATAACAGAGTCTTTGTCCTGCCGTCGCTCGGAGCAGTGACGCGGAGGGGATAAAAGTGGGATATGACGCTTCAGACTTCAGCATGAAATTCCTGCCGCGTGTTTGTTTTCCCCTGCCTCCTACTGAAATCCGGTGCGGAGCGGGCTCTTGAAAAACCTGCTAAGGATTGAAAAATCCGCTCAAAGCCCGTGAGTGTGTACCGTTTGACTTGATTGCACAGCTGTCAGGTTGCAAGCACAGGTGAAGTGTTCCAAGGGACGAGTCGCAGGGGTAGGCTAGAAAGGGAGGTGGTAGGGTTAAAGGTGGTTAACCCTCCATTTGCCAGGAATCCCCACCTTCCTATTATGCTCCTTGTCGTGGTATCCTCCCAGAACCACAGCCTCTTCATATTGTAAACTTAAGTTCTCGCCAAATAAACTCGCAGAAGTGGGGACGGAAGTCGCAGGAGAGTAGATGCACAACCTGGGTCCTGCACCCGGGTAAGTGCACAAGCAAACACTGCTAGAAGATCTCGAGCATGGTAGAGGTCGGCCCTTAACCAAATCGAGCACACTATCCAAAAAGAACCCGGGCATGGTGGAGGTCCGCCCTTAACCAAACCAGGCAACAACCCTCAAAAGATCTCGGGCATGGTGGAGGTCCGCCCTTAACCAAACCGAGCAAAACTATCCAAAAAGAACCCGGGCATGGTGGAGGTCCGCCCTTAACCAGAGCGGGGCACATCCCCCCTCACACCGCTCGTGGTGGATGCGCCAAATTTACATCCATCACACTCCTGCTTTACTAAATGGGGAATGAAGGTTCATGTTATATATGTATATGTACCTTGACTTCCTACTATTCTCTCCTCTCCAAAACAAGACCTTTTTTCATATTTCTATGAATTTATAATTACATGTGCCCTTTAACATAGTTCAGAACATTAGTTCGTGAGTACCGAGTGATACAGTTTCAAATATTTGCCCATTTTACGATTTTTACCGTGGTCGAGATCACAAAAATTATGAGAGGACAGACATCCAAATACAACTGAATACTTTCCTAATGATATCGCCTCACTGAATTATTTACCTATTTTCTCTTGTGATGTAGAACGTTCGTTTTCACTGTGCCCATGATGTACAATATTCCTGATTGAACAATATTAGAATTTCTAATATAATTTACAACGCTGTAAATTTAAACTTATTTTTAATTACCTGATTTTTAACAAAATATGAGGATTTACGTATGAGATAGGGAATTCTGGGCTATTTTGCATAGGAACTACACGTTACGGGAAGAGAATACTTCAAGCTCATTGGTCCGTCTTTCTGTATCACCGTTGAACGTGTCCAGACGACGGGAGGTACAAAATATACTAATAAATTGAGATCGGAGTTTCAGAGAAGCTCACAGTATCAGCGAATTTATGTTTTGGAATATTCAACTGGCGGTTGAAAATTGTTTCTGCAGGTTCGGTTCACATTGGTGGAATTCTAACTCTGCCGAAAAACTATCCGACGTACAATGAAGAATCATCGCAAAACTCCTCCGCATCCTCCGTGAGGGAAGATGAGCTGAAACCAACTTACATGCAACCTGGTATCATGCTCTTTAGAAAGTTGGCGCAAGCGGGGTAAGTCCGTTTATATTGGGGAAAATTATTTCCTGGCTCATAATGTACCTCCCTGGGACGTTCCTTAGGTCTAGGCACGAATTTGGTATCCAAGGGGAGTTCGAAGGGTTGAATTATGAGGATTGTTGGGTTCATCACATTATGTGTCATTGGGTCAAAATTGATGGTGCGACGATTTGCGTCCTGCTAGGGACCATTTCATACAGCAATTGCCAATATTCTAACCCCCAGCAAGTACAACGAAACTTCCCTTCGACTGAAGGGGTAGGTGATGATACCAAACGTAGTTCTCATGTCTTGGTGAGTTACTAAACCCATGAAAGGGTTATGTACGTATAGTAGGTTATTCCAGTTATTGAAACGAAACATGATACACTGAGTGAATTTTCACCGTTTTTATAGTTTCAAGGATCTCAAGAAGATAATTGTGAAATACGGAGTGAAAAGTTCCAAAGAAGACTTGGAAAATCTCTGTGATGAAGTGAGGACGGAGCTTCGTTCTCCCCATACCGGCGTCATTCAAATGGAGCCCGTTCTAAGGGAAATTATACTTGCTTACATTAGAATATGCAGCTCATGGGTGAGATTCTACTCCTCGTTGATAAAAAAGTTGAATAGTAGCTTTACCAATACAACCCTTTACTAATACTGCTGCATACCTATACCTACATCGTATTATAGCGAACTAAGTGTACCTTCCATATCCAATGTGGGATAGGCACTCAGGAATTGGTAGTAGGTATGCATGTACTGCAATGTCATCTGCGGAACAGCGATTTAGCTAGTCGCAAAAATATTGACTCAGGCCATGGTTAACATCCGCATTGATCGAAACAGAGAATTGAATGGAACTTTGGAATTTCATATAACTTGAATCCCTTGCGGCGGAGTAGTGGAAATCCATAGCAAGAAACTACAGGATAAAAATCGAAATAGTCTATTTCCACGTAAATTAACAAACTGTAGACCGGTTTCGGTTGTTACACCATCATCAGTACACGATAGAACTCTATCGTGAACTGATGATGGTGTAACAACCGAAACCGGTCTATAGTTTGTTAATTTACGTGGAAATAGACTATTTCTATTTTTATCCTGTAGTTCTTTTGGAATTTCAGTCAAACTTGGTGAGCGTTCTCCCCATGATGCGTGAACAACCTCATCCTTTGGAGGATTGCTTAAGCCCATTGGTGAAGGAGTTCTTGAACTGGCAAGAAGTATCAACGTCGATGCTCCAGAGGATCCTGGACGCTCTAGAAGTCCTTCCTTCTGAACACGAGAGATGCATTTCAGGACTGGCCAGAAGCTCGGAGCCCAGAACAAGGGAACCTGGGGTGAGACATGAGATTCCATATATTAGAGCTATTTGACTCTTAAAAATCAATCTGCGCATTTTTTGGTAGTAAAATCTGAGCAAACCGATGTTGCTTCCGCATGTGCATGATTAACCCGGAAGTCTACGTGAGACAAATTGCATCCTCATCTATATTATTCTGCACTACTGTAATATTGTAGTAACAGTAGAAAAAGCTGAGAGAATGTTCAAAATTTAGAAACTCATTCGCTTTAATACGCCTTCCGGCTATTAGTGGCACGCAGTTCCGTGGTCGAATTGAGTAAAGAAAGCTATTTTCGCTTCAGCATTCGTGAGAGTACGAAGGGGTCGTTCAAAAACTCTTAGAACAAACTCCACGGAAGAAAGAAACAAAGCGATAAAAACTTTCTGTAGTTTGCTTAGGCTGGTGTGGATACAGCAAAGTAAGTATTAGATGTGAAGGTGAGAAGTATACAAGAAAGACTTCTTCACCCTCCCTGCTAAGTAAGCAATGGAAATTATGGCACTAGATCCTAATAATGTCATTTAGAACCTAGTTAAAGAAAATTCGTGAAAGTAATCTAATTAATATCAAAATTCCCTATCCCGGTAACTAATTACTATGCCAGAGGTATTTTCTGGGGCCACCATTATTACACTCAGAATCGCCCATTATTACACTCAGAATCGCCCGTGCGTTGTACAGGATAGTATTAATCCCCCCCCCCCCCCCCCCCACTTCTCGTAATCCCCGCTCCTTTCTCCAGCCCGAATTTAAAGATTTTCATGACCTCATATTGTCATCTACTGCTAGACCTACTGCTGCCCTGTACACATTTCCCACAATACTAGGAAGGTAGGTACCTACTTACTACTAAGTGGTTATCGGATGTAGATGTTGATTATATTTACTCGTGTTCTCCGTTTCAGGAAGATGGAGACAAATTAGGGTTAAAAGACCCGTCCACTGTACGCGGATTGAGTGGGCCCTCTTCGTCTGTTGATGTGAGGATAGGCTACTCCCCGCTCCCGGGCTACGTCTACCAGAGCTATCCTGGTTGCGACCTCCAGCTCACAGTCCCCAGAGTGGAGCTCAGCCCCAGTCTCCAGCTGGACGATCCCATTTGGGCCCATCTTTACCCTCAACTGGACAGGTCTTTAGATTTCCGCTCTTTTCGACCATGCATTTCATTGGCATATCAAAGGTTGCCTTGTGAAAGTTACTGTCGGAATTTGATGAAATTCAATTCGGACCATCAAACGACCATCATTCTTGACAACAACCCTGAAAATGACTCATTTGACGTATGGTTATGAGCATTCCAAGGGTTTGCGTGCACCCATACAGACAGCTTACTTAATTACTAACGAGCTCTACAGGACCGTGTGGCCCTTGGATTCCCTTAAAATCCAGTCCGGTGATTATTATTTGTATCGGGATTCTAACAATAGGTGAATTTTACAGGGTAGAGTTGTTAGCCCTACGTCCGACCCCCAACCTGGAGGACCGGGCAGTGGCGTAGCCAGGGGGGGGGGGGGGGGGGTAAGTGGGGGTCATAACCCCCCCCCCCCCCCCCAATTGGCTCGAAAAGTTCATCACAAATTAAAATTAAATCTTAAGAATGATAAAAATCACGAAAGTAACAAACATATATTATACAACAATAACAGGTTAAACGGTAAATCAAACATGATTAAACAGTTAAATAATATTACGCTTATTTGATTACGAACGATCTGTCCCAAAAATTTGACCCGCTCTTTCTGACAAAAATGCTTATCGAAATAGTCCCTTAATACCAATAATTGTTGACCCCCAAAAATACTAATTAGACCCCGTCTGTGTGAAAAGCAACTGAAATGGTATTTTTCTGTCTTCACTCATCCTCCCATGCCACTTTCAGTGATTTTGTCAATTTTAGCAGTTTTTACCAATTTTTGACCCCCAAAAATTCAAATTTGACCCCTTCAAATTTTTGAAAATTGCTCATCCTTTTGTTTGGCAATAAGAACATTATGGCTAAATTTGGAATTTTTATCACGTAACCAAGTCAGATATCGTCAGGAATGACACATAAATAAATATATATTTAACATACGTATGTATACATTTTTGTTAAAATCTAAGGATGAAATCAGGATGATCTGAAACGGATTTGCCTATAAAATAATTTCAAAAACTTATGTTCTGAAAATATTGGACCCATTGCAATACCTTCATTTTCCTTCAAAATTTGCGAACATTGTTGCCAAATAAATGTTGTATTTCTTCAGTTTATCTTACCTAACGTTAATTGCGACATTTAGTACTTTGTTAAATTTAATTTAAATTCAGCTTTCTTTGTGATGTCAAACCTTACTAGCGAATTTTCAAAGAAAATGAAGCTATTGCAATGGGTAACATTTTCAGAACATGAATTTTTGAAATATTTTTATAGGCAAATCCGTTTCAGAGCAACCTCAGTTCATCCCTAGATTTTAACAAAAATTTATATATCATGTATATGTATGTGCCACTCCAGATGATATCTGTCCTTGGGTAGGTACCTACATGGTAAAAATTCCAGATTTCTCCAAAACGTTTGTATTGCCAAACGAAAGGATGAGTTCGAAGATGAGCAATTTTCAAATACCAAGGGGATCAAAATGGAGTTTTTAGGGGTCAAAAGTCGGTAAAAACGGCTAAAATTGCAAAAAATTGCTAAAAAACCACTGGAAGTGGCATGGAAGGTTGAGTAAAGACAACAAAATACCATTTCAGTTGTTTTTCACACAGAATAGGGGTCAGATTTTGACTTTTGTGGGTAAAAAATTGGTATTAATGTTAAAATCAATATTAATTCACCTGACGTTGTGTGGGATGATTAATCACGACGGAGGGACTACCTCGATGATAAAACTATTTTTTATCAAAAGCAAGTGGGTCAAATTTGACTTTATTAGGGTCAAACATCGGTACAAATGGCTAAAATCACGAAAAATTATATAATTTTAAGAAAAGTGGTATGGTTTCTCGCTATATCATCTTTTTACACAATATCAGTAATATTTCTTTGAAAATTCGGTCTTATAGCCATGCTACATGACAGGAATTCTTTTTCTATTTCCGATAACCCCCCCATTCAACAATCCTGGCTAGGCACGCCACTGGGACCGGGTCATTTTTAATCAGGGTTTCCCCGCTGTTAGGTCTGCTGAAATCATCTAGAGTCCGACCTGCTGTGCTCTGATCGTGTTAACATTGTATCTAGGCCGGTGGCCCATGACAATGCGTTTTCCAGGCTCTGTGTGTGGCAGACACTTTTAATGTTCGGCAGACTTTTGGCATATTCTATGCCATGCACAGCAGGTCCCCCTTCGTTCTGCCCCCTCCGGCGTTGGTCATGCTCAGGCATGTCCGGGATGGACCACGTGGAGGTGCCGGGTTTTACGGGAATGTTAGGGGCAGAGGGGTAGATTGCGTTTCGCAATCTTTTATGAAGCTCGGCCTCAGTACTCCCCGCCTCTTCTTATGGCATGCGGTTCTTCCTTCATTGGCAGGCGTTCATATTGCAGTTTCGCTCGGCCTCCTTACTCACCGCCTCTTCTTGTATCTTGCGGATCTTCATTCATTGGCAGGCGCTGCATTAATCTCTGGACCGGGCATTTGCTCTTATATTTCTCCCAGCCCTACTTTTTTAAAAACCTATATACTATCACAAAACAACAATAGTATCACAGCGGGTTCCCATACAGATATATCACAGAAGGAAACAGATATATCACAGTCTAAACTCATTCACGCATAAATAAATTACATGCTCGCCATAACAAACCCATTCGCTCGATGTCTTTCATAGAAGACCAGCGAGGACGGGAGAATCCTGCCGGTCCCGAGCCCACCCTTCCTAAGTGGCCTCCTGGCACCCGTTGTGACAGAGCTTTCTTATTGGCCAGGAGGCCGACAGCCCTAGAAAATTAATAAAAGGAAATCAACAGAATGGAAACTAAATAAATCATATCAAAAATGTAAAATACCTGTCGGTTTGCTGCCTCCCCATGGACCGACAGGTCCCCCCACACTCACCAGTCCCAATCATTCCCTTAAACCTATCTTACACGAATTTACATCTACTTATCACAGCTATAAATTTCCATATCACAGTCTATTATCACGGGCTAAGAGTGGCGAGTACTTTTACAAATTTTCCTCCCAGGCTCTATTATCTAAACTAAGCTAACCTAACCTAATCCTAAGTAGTAACCCGGAGCAATGCTTGTATCACCATGCAGCATGAGAGTACTGGTATAAATATTCCTCTCAGCTCATGGGGGGCGGATCCGTCCCCTCGCCTCTCAAGCGCGACCACGTCTTGCAGAATGCGTGGAAACGCTGGCAGCCTTCCTTGGTCGTCAGGAGGTCGCTCAGGGCACCGTCGTACGTTGCAGCCCCGCACAAATCTCTTCTCTGCTCCTCGTACAATGGGCAGTCACGAACCACGTGCTCCGCCAGCTCAAGCGCTGCGCCACACGGACAGGATGGGAGTTCACGGCGTCTGAATTCATGCAACTTCCCACTGAAGTTGCCGTGGCCCGTGAGCAGCTGCGTGGTCTCGTAGCTAGGCTGCAGCCAATCTGCCTCCACCCTTTGTGTGAGATTCGGCAGGTACCCATGGGTGAGCCTCGCCACAGTCCCCTCATCCCAACGGCGCTGCCATCTGCAGTATGCCCACTCGTTGATAGCTGCTCTTTTCTCTGTCATCGTTGATGCCCGGCTACAGCGCTCAGCCAATTCGGGGAGGACGCGGGCACAAGTACGCAGGGGCCACCTTACAGCCGCCTCCGCTACTCGCGCATCTAAGGCCAGATCCAGCGGCATGCAACCCGCGATTGCTTGGAGTCCGAGCGTTGGTGCTGTTTTATATCCTCTGGTCATTGCTAGCAGAGCGGCTCGCTGGATCTTTAAGATGTTCCTGCGGATCCCTTCAGTAGGCTGATCCCACCATGTGGGTGCGGCATATACCACTGCCGGAAGGAACACCGTGTGGTAGTAGTGGCGGCGCCTTTCAAACGTTGCACCCCACCCTCGTCCCGACAGTCTTCGGATACCGCCCGCTATCCGCGCAGCTTTTGACAGTAATGTGTCCACATGGGCCGCAGCATTGAGTCGTTGGTTCAGGGTAACGCCGAGGTATTTGACCGCTTTTGTCGCCTCAACCCTCGTGTCGCCCACCCTGAACCTTGTCGGATGTCGTGCGTCCCCACCCCCACGGAACACCATGGCCTGCGTCTTGGTTGCCGCTAGCTCCAGCCTTGCCCCGGCACACCATCTCCGAATTATCTCGCCGCTTCGCTCCAACTCCAGGATCAGCTGCTCTCGTGTGTGTGCCTCTACCAGAACCGCCAGATCGTCAACGTAGGCCGCCGCGACGAATCCCTCTTCCTGCAGCACTCTCAACAGATCGTTGAATGCCAGGTTCCAGATGGCCGCGCCGAGGACGGAGCCCTGCGGACACCCTCGCTCAACTTCTCTGCGCACGGGACCCTCACTCGTGTGCATGATAGCTGACCTGTCCGCGAAGTAGCTTCGCAGGAGCAAATATATGTTTCGTGGCACTCCAAGTTCGTTGAGCCGCCCCAGCACCAGTGGCCACCAGACGGCATTGAATGCTCCCGCGATGTCGTAGAAGGCACATGCCACGTGGCCGTAGACAGATTGGCGCACCCGGCTCACCAAGAAGGTTATGGCGCTTTCGGTGCTTCGTCCCCTGGTGCACCCGAACTGGTTGGGGTGGGTCACGTCCTCCAACTGCACGTCTATCGTGTTGAGAATCATGCGTTCTAGAATTTTTCCGTTACAGGCAAGCAGGCTGACTGGCCGGAAGCTGCTACAACGGGTGTAGTCCCTGTCTCCAGCCTTTATCAATGCTTTTATGTGGGAGACTTTCCAGGCTTTGGGGAATACGTGGTGGTCGAGGGCCATATTGTACAGCTGCAGCAGTGCCTCTTTGTAAATTTCCGGAGCTTCCTTTATCATGGCCATGTCTATGCCATCCACTCCGGGTGCCTTCGTCCTTCCAAACGCTGCTATGGCTCGGTCCATGTCCGCACGTGTCCACCCAGGGGCATCGTCCGTTTGGGGAGGGATCGATGCTTCTTCCCTCCTGAGCTGATCGTCGACAGAATCCTCTGCGGTGCAGTCAGGCGGGAAGACCTCTTCCAGAAACATTGCACAGGCCTCACCAATACTGGCAGCCCTTTGGCCGTTGCGTTCAAGCGCAGACAGTGCCACCTCAGGCCTGATTTTGTCCATGACGATACGGTATGCCGCTCCCCATGGTTCGCCGTCTGCATTGTTTGCGACAAAGGTCCGCCAGCTTTCTCGTTTCTTTTTTTCTGATCATTTCTTTTAGTTTCTGCTTCTCTGCCTTGTAGGTCATCTGCCGCCGCTGTCTCTCGGGTCCATCCCTCGCTCGCTGGAACCACCTTCGCACCCTGCGCACTTCCGACCGCTGCCGCTTCACCTCGTCATCCCACCACGGGTTCCTGCAGGTAATGCCTTTTATTGTCTTTTTCAGAGTCGTTTCAGCAGCCATCAACACCGCGCAACAAAGGTCTTCTGCGTTTCTATCCACCGGGTCATCGGTTGCTTCAGGACCGAGCATATAGTCGACCATGGTTGACGAAAGTTCAGCCCTGAACGCTCTCCAGTCTGCTTCCTTGGTCCTATATCTGATGAAGTCCACATCTCCGCTCGGCAGTCCAGCGCTTTCCTTCTTCAAGTTCATCATTATCGTGGCGTGGTCGCTTGTGGTACTGAAGTGCAGCCTCCACTCTGCTACATCAGCACTCATTGCCGCCGTTGCCAAGGTGAGGTCAATATATGACTCTCCCCTGTGGCCGCTGAAGGTCGGTCCCGCCTGCGGGTCATTACACACCAGCAGCTGGTTGGCCACGATCCACTCCATCAACCGTCGTCCTCTGTTGTCTGTCACCTGAGATCCCCATGCCGAGTGCTTGGCATTGAAGTCCCCCATTAGGAGTATTCTGCCGCACCCGGCCCGGGCGAGGACAGTCTCCAGCTGGTCCAGGTATGGCTCACAGTCGCAGCGAGGGGGCACGTAGACACTCACCACGACAAACGGCGACCCGTGCCCCCCGACGCGAGCCGCGGCCACATGCTCTGTGCACAGCCACGTGAGCGGCATCACATCTAGCCCGGCATCAAATATGGCGATGCACGCTTTCGGGCCAGCTCCTACCTGTTGCCCATAGACCAACCTAGTTGTGAGGCCCATCCCGGTAATTTTGCCTTGGCGGAACGACGGCTCCTGCATTGCGACTAGTGCAGTGTTCTCCTCTATGACAGTTTGCCTCAGCAGGTCTGCCACACTTTGCTGCCTATTCATATTGTGCTGGGCTAAAGTAATTGTCTGTCTATTCATTTTCCGTAGTCCGTGGTCCACACATGCTGCTTAATCGCTCTTTTAAGTGCTGGGCATGCTGAACTTCCAGCGTCGTGTTCGCAGTTGGCGCCCACCATCCTGCAGTTGATGCAGCAGGGCTTCGTCTGTTTGTTTGGGCACTCCCTGTAGGTATGCTCCAGGCCGGCACACCACCCGCACACTTGGCGGGCCCTGCAGACTGCCGACACATGTCCGTATTGTTGACATTTATAACATCGGCTGATATTAATGTTGTCCTGGACTTTGCATATGAACCAAATCAGCTTGACTTTGCCAGTCTCTAGTAAGTGTTTCCGTAGAGCCGGACTCACCTGGACCACCCAGTTTGTCATAGGCTGGTTCTTGGGGCCTATCCGGTGTATCGGCTGGAACTCCTTTTTAACCGTGCTCTCGTCCATGCCGGGAACCGGGTTCTCAAGGAATGCCCCCACCAACTCCTCAGCTGTCCATGCTGCAGGGACATCAAAGATTGTCACCCTGGGAAGCTTCTGGGGGGCCGGTTTCACCTCAAGTCCCGCCTTCTTGAGTGCCTCGCTCCCCTCTAGTACGGCCAGGCCTGCGGCCTCCGGGATCTCCAGAACCAGTCTCCCCCCTCTGGTGGGCCTAACGCTCTTTACCTCCACCCCTACATCTTGCGGTTTGACTGCGGTCATGAATCGGGTCAGCACGTCCTTCCCGTCTGTAGCACTGATCATGACGGTGGTGCCCTTCATTGTCGGTTGCGGACCTCCCTTCTGCAGCAGTTCAGCCCGCAGATCCGCCTTAAACTGCTGCATGCTGGACCCCCTTGCCGCCTCGGCGAACGACTCCAGAGGATTCGCCACCTGGGGCTGACTGTCGTCCTTTCTTGGCTTCCTCCCAGCACTCACCACCTGCCATTCATTCTCCTGCTGCTCGCGTGCACTGGCTCCCCCTTGCCCCTTAACAATGTCACTGAACCTAGCTCGTCGGTCCATCGCAGCCCCTCCTTGGTGTTCCAAGAGGTGCTGCAGCTGTTGGGAGTGCTGCTCCAGCCTTCTCTCCACTCCTCCGACCGCTCCCATGATGGGTGATAGGGACAGTAGGCCCCCGCCCGGCACGCCCTCCAAGGTCGGAACAGCAGCCGCCGTGTCGGCCCGGAGCCCCTGGACCTCATCCCTCAGTGCCTCGATCATTCCTGTAATGGGCTGCTCTAGAGTCCGACCTACCCTCGCAGTGTCCAAGCCGCTTCTGTCGACTTGACAGGCGCCTTCGATTGTACGGTGATAAGCCGTTCTAATAAGTGTCATCCCCGCCTTTCCCCGATGGTGAAGAGTGCTGCTACCCTCCAAAAATATCTAGAATTTAAACATTTTATCGTCAGATTCGAGTTCTAGATGTACCAAAATGGGGAAACCCACTAGTTCATTTGAACAACCATCTACTGATTGAACTGTTCCCATTTGATTATGTCACTGAACAGGCCAAGTCAATTTAGAAGGGTGAACAATGAGAAAGCAGACAGTGGATATCAAATATAACGCCAGACACCGCATGAGAAAGCGCGGGGTGTGTATTCCTTTAGTGTTCCCTCAGCATCTAAAAGTGAAGCATACCGGCTTGTATATTATATAACCCCACCGTCCTTGCCATGTTTGATAAACGCTTAAAAAGGACCTAATGAGAACCTCTCGAAGTACCTATCCGCGGCTGTTTTGATTCTCTATTATACGTATCGTGAACAACGCTTGGAGTAAGAAATGCTCTGCAAAACTGACAGAAATATATTAGTATTACTTAGGTAAAATCCACCGTATTTTTTAGCGGACCATACCCTATTAAGTCCATATCCATAGACTCGTAGGTATATTTAAGTTCCCAGTAAACCAGGTAAACGGTAAAGACCATGATTCTGGTTCGAAATTTCTTCTTTGAAGTCTCATTGAACTCTCCTACATAATAATTAGGCTTTTATTATAATCACCAAATATCTTACATTGCAGTGAATGACCAAGACATAGTTTTTGCAACATTGGTAGTCAAGGGAACCCAATTTTGAAGCCTCATTGCTTGACAAAGGTGAAAGATGAATTTTGAGCCTACCTATTAAAATTGTATCACCCATGAAATACGTTGATTTCATTTTATTATGTATTTTTCTATTCTTACCTGAAATCTACCCGAGTAATTATGAAAACATTAGGTCACCAACATCATAATATGCTTTTTACAATTTCAGATAAATTTTTCTGAGTTCGTACCAAGATTCACAAGTCTTGAAGCAATACAATAATAATAAACAAAACAAAAATATTATGGAAGCCAAGTTTCGTCTTCGTTGGAGAAAAACGAAGGAGGAAATTAACTGTGATCGAACAACTTTGTAACCAGCCAGTTATGGATGTGCCCAGCTGACCCATTCAAGCGCCTATTAAGATCGCATTTACCAAAAAAGAAGCAAAAACGGAAAAATTATTACGTTATTGGTGCACCAACGACTCCAATCCGTTCAGAACATCAAGAACCATCCACAAATAAGGACATCTAACCAAGTTATGCAATACAACGTTTAGAAAACAATTTTGACTACATTTCGTTCAAGGGAACGAGCATCCATTCATTAAGGCTAAATGCAACGAGTTTAGTTGCAAAATCCGCCACCACGTGGCAGCACCAAAATGAATCAATTTTATTCTACTTCTCATTTGAGAACGGAGCGAGATATTCCAGTCGGAAAACGGATTTCTCATCAATATTCACGTAGAATTCTGGGTAATTGGTTTTAAAAGTGTGCACAATTTTTTTGCCCACTGTTCCAAAAAATGTTTGTTCAAATTTTGAACATTTTCAAAAAGTAGCCTTATAGGCACTTGCATTGGACTCTAGAGAATACAAATCCGTTTTCAGAATTTTTCTAAATTGACTGTAGCCGTCGGATTCTCGTTTCCAGGATTTTGGGTACAAGGGTCAAGATCGAGAGCTTCTGCCTCCTTGTGGGGGTAGAAAGATCTTGGCCACCTCAGGCATTCTCACTTTTCAACTTCCCTCTCCTTATATTGAATGAACTGGATGCAGTAATAAACTGGCACAGGAAGTGTGCAAATTTCTGTCCATGTTCAAAAAATTGTTTTTTCTACACGTATTTGTTCACATGGTAACCATATTCGGAAAGTGTTCTCACACGTACTTGCGCTATATAACACTACTTAGTTGTTTCAGAAAGTGTGCAAATGTTTGCCCACTGTTCATAAACTCTTAGGTAGTAGGTGATTGTTCAAATTTCGATCATTTTTTTTGAAACGGGTATTTCTCTTAGTTCGTAGTTGCACTAGGAATAGTAGGTTCAGAAAGTATGCTCATTTTGGCCCACTGTTCAAAAAAAACTGTTAGGCAATGTTAACATTTTGAAAACTTCCGAAAGTGGCTTTATTTATGTTATTACGTTATAAGAACCTTCTTCCAGGATTTGGTGGCAAAGGTCATGAACTATCAAGGTCATGGGCAATCTCTATGAGGGCATTTAGAGTTCTTGGACGCCTTAGACATTCCCATTTTGAACTTCCCTGACGTCCAATGAATTTGATGCAGTTGTAACTTTGCACAGAAAACTGCTAATTTTTGCCCCCCCCCCCCCCCCTTCAGAAATTGGACTGAATTTTCGTTATTGAAAAGTGGCTACATACCTAGTCACTCGTTGCACTAAGTTGGTTCGGAAAGTACCTTTGGCGAATTTGAAACGAAATGCGTTTAGGTAGATAAGTACTAGCAATAATCTTGGTTTCACCATGCCTATGCCCTATAAATTTGACAAAAAATAAAAATAAAATAAACTCACTGTAGGTCGAGTGCCGACTGAAATTGCGCATGTTTGAAGTAAGTAATCACAAGGAGTCAAATATTATGCATCTCGAGGATAACGTTCTTGTATGCATTTTTGGACCTCGAGTCCAATGGTTTTTATTATTACTATAACAATAAAATATTTTTACGTGGGTGAATAAAATAATGTGTATTTTTAGGTCAAGAATTATTGGGATTCACATTGATGTAAATGGCTCCACGGGTGGTTCCCTGATGGACATGCAACGGTTTTTTCGAGGGAACCACAATGGTTTATAATCGTGTACCTCGGGAGCTGATTGTGGATGACCCCACACCACAACAAAATATTATGCACTAATCACCCCACGCGTCAACAAAATATGCACCGCAACGCTTATTCGTTCTGAGGGTGTTGACACCAGGTAGGAGCGTTCGTAAAAAATTGAACTACCAATTAACCAAAGTCTCTTTGAGTTTTTATATTGAAGAAAATTATTGAAATTAAAATAACTGCTTTTTCCAAATGGAAATCAAACTAAAGAAGTAAACCTAATAGAAGGAGCTCCTTGTAAAATAAATTAAAACTTGTTAAAAAATATTTGATCGCAATGATCAATAAACATATTTAAGTATATGTTTAGCCAGAGATCGTTCTCGGGGGGCAAACCGCCGAAACGGAAGACAACTGGAACGCTCCGTTTCTTTCAGATCATCTTTGATTATTGATGGTGGTATTTCAGTGTCTTGATTCACCGTTGACACTTTTTCTTGTACTATTATACAATTGATGGTGATTTAAGACGATTTCCCAAGTTTTTGACTCATAAAAAATGAATTTTGGTAGCTGAACCTTCGTTACAACCTCAGTTCTTCACTCTTTAGTCAAAATCAACTTCCTATTCGGTCTTCTCGCCCTAAACAACATGGAAAAATATACTTCAAAAGCTCATTTTACTAAAACACCAAAAAAAAACAACGATTTTTACACAAATTTTCACACATAACACCCCTGGGTATATTCTGATCGGACTACAAAGTTTCAGGTCACAACTAGGGCCCAAATAGAGCCTGTGCGCGAAAGAACGAATGTTTTTATGTACCGAAAATGAAACAGTTACGCATGATATGGCGGTCGGCAGACGGACACTGCATTTTGGTTTATTACTCTGTGAATCATACACCTATGTATTCGCTCAGCAGAAAAATTTTATAACACTTCCTCAAAATTCTTTCTTTTACGTTTCAAGGTTCGTAGATTCAGAAAATTCAATGTCCGTCTGCCGTATCATAACTACTTCATTTTCAGTCTGAAAAATTCGTTCTTTCGCACAAAGGCTCCATTTGGGCCCTAGTTGTGTTCCGAAACTTTGCAGTCCGATCGGAATATACCCAGGGGTGTTATGACTGAAAATGGCTCTAAAATGGGTATTTTTTGTTGTTTTAGTAACATGAGCTTTTGAGGTATCTTTTTCCATGTTTTTTGGGACGAGAAGACCAAATATGAAGTCGATTTTGACCGAAGAGTGAAGAATTCAGGTTGTAATGAAGGTTCAGCGTCCAAAATTCATTTTTTTATGAGTCAAAAACCTAGGAAATTGTCTGAAATCACCATAAATTTGTATAATAAAACCTCAATAGTATCAACAGGTGAGTCAATACAATTAAATGGTACTGTCAATGATCAAAGATGTAAACAAAAGTCGAGCCTAATTCGTGTTTTGGGGGGCCAAAAGTGGTGGAAACCATCAAAAATAGCCATTTCAATTGTTGCACATGAAAGAAACAGTAAATGAACAGCCATAATTACTGTAGGTATGTCCAATAGAATAATAAACCCATGTGACAAGGACTTTGCAACTTTTTTGTGTATTAGTAACATGAGCTTTTGAGGTATCGTTTTCCATGTTTTTTTTAGAACGAGAAGACCGAATATGAAGTCGATTTTGACCAAGGAGTGGAAAATTGAGGTTCAAACGAAGTCTCAGCCTTAAATTTACATTAATTTTTGTCTAATATGCGGTCGTTCTTCCTCACACAGTTTGTTCCCCCATTTGGGAACACATTTGGGTCCCAGTTGTGCTCCAAAGCTGGGCAGCCCGATCGGAATATACCCAGGGGTGTTATGGGAGAAAAATGGGTATAAAAATAGGGGTTTTCGACTTTTTTTGAGGTTTCAGTGAACACGAGCTTGTTATATATCGTTTTCCATGTTTTTTAGGGCGAGAAGACCGAATGTGAAGTTGATTTTGATCAGAGGGAAGAATTGAGGGTGTAACAAAGGCTAAGCTCCCGAAATTCATTTTTTATGAGTCAAAAACCTGGGAAATTGTCTGAAATCACCATAATTTGTATAATAACACTAGAAGTAATATTAGCAGGTGAATCAAGACAATTAATTAGCACTATCAATGTTCAAAATAATCTGTAAAAAAAAGGGAGCCGAGGTCGTGTTTTTGGGGGCCAGAATTGGTGGAAACCATCTTAAATAACTATTTCAATTACTGAGCATGAAAGAAACAATAAGTGAACAGCAACATTTCTGTAGGTATGTCCAGTAGAATAACAAACCCAAGTGACGAGGACTTCGCAGCTTCTTTGGAATCTACGCACCTTGAAACGTAAAAGAAAGAATTTTGAGGGGATGTCCAAAACAAGATCACGTCAACAGCAAAATAATTACTGGTGTAATCCGCGCTGCCTCAGTGAACTGAATCCTGAATGTGCAGCTGTGCTGTAAACTCATGAGAGTGAGCGTGGTGGTGATTGGGAGGAGGGGGGATCGAAAATAATTATTGTAGGACTCTAAGTCCTTCTGAGAACGCTTCAAAACAACCTGAAGAAAAAAAGTCGGTAGGGAAGAGGTATGGTGACTCCTCTTCAACTAAGAAGGAATTATTCGTATTCTGGTCATCGTTATCTACAATTACGTACAACTAATAATAATCATTTTAGTACCTTTCATAATTCGTATTACAGAAGCTTGTTACTTACTTCCTGTCTCCTTTCCAGTATGTTCAAAATTTGAACTGATACTTTCCTGCTCAACGGTTTATTGAACAGGGGACAAAAAATGTAAACTTTCCAAACCAGCTAGTTTACTTGAACTAATTCAAATTATAAAAACGCAATCACAACGGTTGCTTTCCTATATCTTAAAATTTAGTAGGTACCTAGGTACTCGGTTTTGTACTTCGTAAAGGCTAGTCATAGAAGCCCTTCAAAAATGTTCAAATTTGAACAGATGTTTTATGAATATTGGAAAAGAGGGCAACATAATTATTTGCTGTTGTTTCCGAACCAACTAATGCAACCAACGCTACCTGCAACTAATCACAACAATGACTAGGTATAATTTCACTTGGTAATTTAGGGCCGGTTTCACCACTAAACCATGAACTCGGTTTATCGGAAACCTAGTTCATCGTAACCGATGGATTGATCTCAGTTTAAAAAGTTTTGGGTTTCACGAAGTTAAACGAGTTTCTAGGATCGGAGTTCATGTTGAACTAAGATCAACGAAAACCAAGTTCGAGCTGCTGTTGATCCACAGTTTTAACTCTGATTTGGAAGGCAGGGGTTCGATTATTCGATGATTTGATGATACGATCAGGTGATAACGAGGTAAAATTGGGGGTGTCAGCTGTTTTGATAAACGTGGGAACGAGAAGCCCAGCTAACCATTTCTGTTTTTGCTTTCCCTACCTACACGTTGTTTTTCCCCGTTTTTTTTTTCTCGCTAAACATAGTTGTTTTTCTGTGTTTTGTGTCCCGTTTTCCTGATTCCTAATGGAACCAAAACGAGTCAAGAGAGAACCGATCTTCACAGCCAGTGAGCGCGAGATTCCCTGCAACCTAGTAGAAAGCCACTGGGAGATATTCGACACTGTTTTGAATCTCTTCCACCAGTTCCTACGCATTCATTTTCGTCACCAAATTTGCATTTATGACAAATATTACATTTGGTGATTACTTGAACCTTCAGAAAGTGACAAAGTTCCTTATATCACTTGCCTAAATGGCGAGCATGTGATTATTTTGACCGCTAACTGTAGACAGAAAATAAAATAAACGCTATAATTCAATGTCACGACTACTTATGGAATCATTGAATTTTTATCCTATTTTCCCATTACGTCGGCTTTTCCTCTCTGCAAAATACGTTTCCTGGTTTGTGCAGTGGAGTAGACCACACAGCTTGCGTAGTCTCATTGAATTCTTATCATCAGCTCTTTGAATTATAATTGATGCACACCGAAAACGTGATTATGAATGGTTCAGTTTGGGTTTGTCTGCTGATACATTCACTATACATTGTATTTATCTATTTTTCGTAGATTCTTTCGAGAGTCTGTATCTCGACACAAAAGTCACTCATCAAGATGTTCAAAATGTTCTGTCCTCTGGCGGAATTACCTCGGGCGGCGAATTATAATATTGTTGAGTTCATCACTTTCATCTTCGTCGAAAATCATGTTAACAACTCGCACTAGTGATCGAGACATTGTTGATGTGAATGGATAAGCGAAAGGAAAAGTAGACTTGAACCGAGTTTATCACTGCTGATCGGCCAAAATCGAGCGTTCAGCGCTGAACTCCCGTTGAACTGAGTTCAGGGTTAAACGCCCGTGGTGAAACCCAACCTGACGGACAATCTCCGTTTACGATTTGAACCGTGATTTGAACTGAGATCAACACCTTCGTTTACGTTGGTGAAACCGGCCCTTACTAGGTATAATGACTAGGTAATTTTCCAACATCCAACAATACCTTCATCCCTTAGTTTTTAAACATGGGGCAAAAATGTGAACACCTTGAACCAACTCGTTCGAGTGTGACAACAAAGTACAGGTTCATTTTTCAAAAACGTTCAAACTTCCAACATAGTAGCTACACGTTTTTGGAACGGTTGACAAAACTTTACCCACTGCCTGTGCCAATTTACTTATACATCCTATTCATTCAGAGTCAGGACCGGGAAGTTGAAAAGTGGGAATGCCTGAGGTGGCCAAGATCTCTCTACCCCCACAAGGAGGCAAAAGCTCTCAATCTTGACCCTTGTACCCAAAATCCTGGAAAAGAGAATCCGACGGCTACGGTCAATTTAGACAAATTCTGAAAACGGATTTGTATTCTCTAGAGTCCAATGCAATTGCCTATAAGGCCACTTTTTGAAAATGTTCAAAATTTGAACAAACATTTTTTGGAACAGTGTGCAAAAAAATTTTGCACACTTTTTAAACCAATTACCCAGAATTCTACGTGAATATTGATGAGAAATCCGTTTTCCGAACTGAAATATCTCGCTCCGTTCTCAAATGAGAAGTAGTCAAAATTTGGTCCCGACGGTGCTGCCATCTCTTATCACAGATTCTCACCAAAACGTCGTGACATTTAGCCTTAAGTTTACAGTTGTTTGTTTTAATGGTAATATTAATTTTTTGTAGTTTAATTGGATAGGCTCAATTATTTGGTTCGACACAGTATACCCATCTTACATGTACGTAAATTTCGTAGGTACTTCGAAGATCCAACTTCACCGATTGTGGAGTACGCCAAACGTACAATGACCATCGTTGGGATTTTGAATGATGAATAGCAGAGGATGGCTATTGAAAATTAATGTAGTTGACCGTGCTCGAATTATAGTGCGAAGAAAAGACGCTGCATATTAATACACAACTGTATTATTTTCCGGCCCTTGTTCTGCGACACCTCCTGCGTATATCGCTCTTTCTCCGGTCAATACCTACGCTCGTGCTTCCCCAGCAAAGCCCCAAATCGAATACTGGAGCCGACCGGGCAATTAATTACAATTTCATCAGTGTGCGGTGGATTCAAGAACTCAGTCCCTAATTCACTGTTATGCATGAAGCATAACGTGTAGTTTAAAAAATGTTGAACGATAATAATTCGTCCGCGTAGTTCGAAGAAAAGTTCCTGAAATTTTTATCCAAATCGGGCCATAGGTTCTTGCGAAATAGAGTAGGTGCTACTTATCTCAGATCTCCCATTCGCATTAGTAGTCATATAGATGAGCCGAGCGTTCTGAAATTCAAAGGGGAACTAACCACCGAATTTGCGTTCGCGTTAGAGCATGCGCAGAGGCCGTACTAATGATGGTCCGATCGTTCCGCAATTCACAGGGTACCATCTGGGGCCCAATCCGCATGACCCCTGCATGTCTCAACAAAACTGGATTCCAATTGCAGTCGATCGGTATGTACCCAAGGGTGTGATGGGTGAAAAATGGGTGCAAAATGGTATTTATGAGGTTTTAGTGCGCTTGGGCTTGTACCGTTTTCCATGTTTTTTAGGGTGAGGAGATAAATATGAAGTTGATTTTGACCAGTGAGTGAAGGATTGAGGTTCTAATGAAGTTTCAGCTCCCAGAATTCATTTTTTTTAGTCAAAAACTGGGAAATTGTCTGAAATTACCATAAATTTGTATAATAACACTAGAGGTCTGGATTCAAACAGGTGAATCAACACAATTAAATGGCCCTGTCACTGATCGAAGTATCACCAATCCCGCCCCTCCCAATATCGGTCACAGATATCCGCCTAAGGTAGCCAGGCAAGGTCCATGGGCTTTACTGTTCTGGTTTATTATTTTCAATAATAAAAAAAGTCTGCCAATTCGATTAGGCAGTATAGCTTCCTCATTTTAATCGTATTAACGTAGGCATGGAATAGTTGGGTAGGTTCATTTTGATACGGGACCGTCTGCGATACAACCCGCGTGTACCCTCAAAATTTCAGCTCTCTACGACTATTTTTCGCATAGTTAGAAGCGTTACAAGAAAATGGTCAGCATTTCATGTTTACGCATGCTCAGACCAAAGTTGCGTTAGGAATCCAATGAAAATCATTTGGAACTTTTAAAGTATTACTCCTGATCGACCCTCCAAGTTCGAACTAATTTCAACGATATTTAAGGTACCTAGTTAGGGTGTTTCAAGTATTTCACGTTTGCGTATGCGCAGACAAAAGTTACAGTAATTTTTCAACGATTTTGGTATGGGACCATCTGTGACCGAACTCGCACCTACCCTCCAAATTTCAGCCCATTTCGACCAATACGTCGGGTATGGGAAGGTGGGGTAAGATGACGAATGGGGCAAGACGACGGATTCAGTATTTCTCCTATCGCTCACACATAGCAGCATCTGCAATGTAGCAACAGAGTCCCCTGCTGGCTGCCCTTGACACTGACTGCAAGAAATCCGTTTCCTCACTGCTTGAGGAGCTAGGAGCCTCAATGTGTTTTTAGTGAGATTCCATGTAATTTTCGGTCCTCAAATCTAAAGGATTCACCATTCTACGATGAGTTTTTCAACTTCCTCAAACCTACCGTTTCATACAAAATCCATTTTGTTTATGATGGTATTGGATAACTTCTAAGGGGGTTTCACAGTAATGGTGGCATGGGGCAAGTTGACGAAAGACGGTTGGGGTAAGATGGCGAATGACTTTTCAATTCACCATCTTGCCCCGCATGCTATTTTGAACATTCAGTTCTGTTTTACTCTTTTTTTCACACCATTAAGTACGAGTAACTTCCTACATTGATCGATAAATTAAGCATATTAAACTATTCAATGAAGTTTGGTATGTTTAACTTAATATGGCGATTCATAAAGTTATGTCACTTGTTGTTTGGCTTATCTCTACCTATACATGATTGCAGTGAGGAGACTCTTGTTTGGATAAAGCTTGAACATGGAGTTTTTGTGTTTCGATATATTGTTCGTCATCTTCCCCCCCCCCCCCCCCCATCTTAATTTTTTAATGATTTTTGTATGGGACCATCTGTGGCCCAACCCGCACCTACTTTCCAAATTTCAGCCCATTTTGACCATTATTTCGGGTAGTTATGGGTGTTACAAGGAATTACCACAGACAGACAGACACGGAACCAAAAACGTTCCTCAATGTCTGAAATGCAAAATGGTTGGGGAAATTTTCATTTTGGCGGACATACTGTTTTTTACTCATTCACGAATCCAAGGCTTTCTACCTTCGGTTGTGAGGAAGCAAAATGTTAACCCCCCACAATTTGATGGTCTCCTTTTCAAGGTACGTAGAATCCAAAAATGAAAAAAAAAACGCTGCAAATTATTACACAACTGATCATTATTTATCTGTATAGATGCCCCTTCTGCGTAGATCAATGTTTTCTGTGGTCAATATCCTCGAGCTCCTCCAGGAACGCCACCGAGTACTGGAGCCGCCCCGGGAAATGCAGTCATAAAAATGCGCAGGATTCAATAATTCAATAAATTATTTATTAATAATTATTTGCTACTATTCATGAAGCATGACGTTTGTTCAAGTTACAAAAGTATCTATGAAAAAAATCCAACAGCTATCATTCTTCAAATGAAATATCACAGAACAACCAACACGACTTCAACCACCCGTGATTATAATATGTAATAATCAGTGTTCCCTAGCAATGATTTCTGGACCGGATTCATAGCGTTTCATTCACGATCATGTTGACGAAGCTTTTCGGTGCAAACGAACGACAGATCGCAAAATTCTCCGGGTGGTCTCAAAAAATTCTTTAGTCTGAGGAAAATTTCAAAACGTAAAAAAAACCATACCCTTCTATTGAAATTGTTCGAGCTACGGTGTTCTGAAAATTCCAACACCTATTACCTTAGAGATGACTAATCACTGATAACGCCGAGCTTCGCGGTCCTATAGACCCAAAATGGGACCTACAAACCGAATTTCATCAATTTTGGTTCACGGTAACTAAGGAAATTGCGAAGTACGGCGTACCGGCAGAAATTTTTTTAATTAAATTTTCGGATTCTACGTACCTTGAAACAATCAAAATTTGAGGCGGAGGGGGGCTAATTTTTTGTTGTCATGCTCGATTCTAAAGGTTCGTTGTTGAAAATGATAAACAACAATTTCTGTCCAAATATTTATTTGAAAATTCGCTCTTACAGCCATGCTGCATGACTGGACCTTTTATTTTTTTCATCATTTCAACTGCAGGTACCTGATTCCCCAAGCAGGTACCTATTAATTTGTGTCCGAATGTTACGATCAGGTGTGGTTGCTGCTGTGTGACTGTGTTTACCTAATTTTGGTTTATTATTTTCAATAATGAACCATTGGAATCGAGCATGAAAAAAAAAAAAAATTCTTACCCCCCCTCAAAATTTGATGGTTTACGTTTCAAGGTATGTAGAATCCAAAACTGCAATAAAAATATTACTGTCTGTCCGCCGAAGCCGCTAGTTGGTCCTCGAAGCTCGACGTTACTGTCAGTCATCTCTAAGGGGTTCAAAATAGGGGTTGAAATTTTCAGAACGCCGTAGCTCGAAAACTTCCGATAGAAGGGTATGGTTTTTTTTACGTAATTAAATTTGTCTTGAGCTAAACAATTTTTTGAGACCACCCGGAGCATCGTACGTCCAGCCGTTCGTGAGCACCAAAAAGCTTCGTCAACACGATCGTGAATCAAACGGTATAAATCCGGCCCGGATATCATCACTAGGGAGCACCTGATTATAATCAAGGATGGCTGTATGAAGTCGAGTTGTTTGTTCTGCGATAATATTTCATTTGCCAAGTGATGGACTATTGGATTTTGTTGGTAGGTAGGTACTTGTGAAACTTGAACAAACGTTGAAGTATTATTGATGGGTAAATTATTACACAATGACAAATTATTACACACCGGCAAATTATTACACAACGGTAATTATTACACAACGGTAAATTATTACACCACGGTAAATTATTACACAAAGGCTCATCTACCCAGAAGGGGCTGGATTTTGTTGATAGGTACTTTTGCAACTTGAACAACCGTTGAAGTATTATTGATGGGTAAATTATTACACAACGGCAAATTATTACACAACGGTAAATTATTACACCACGTTAAATTATTACACAACGGTAAATTATTACACAACGGCTCATCTACCAAGAAGGGGCTGGATTTTGTTGATAGGTACTTTTGCAACTTGAACAACCGTTGAAGTATTATTGATGGACAAATTATTGCACAACGGTTCATTATTCTATCTCCGTAGAAGGGGAACTTGTACAGGTAAATTATTACACACCGGTAGGTACCTAGTAACGAGTACGGGGTTAGATACTAACCTACGGAGGGTCCGAGATCTACATAATATTTGTAGAATAGTACATAATGTTATATAGAAGGGTCATCTATAAGGAGACCTGTGATCTGTAACAGGAGGGTATTCTGTACAAAATAATAAACCGTTGTGCAGGAATTTGCAGCGTTTTTTTTTCTAACTTCGACGAGCCCGAATGCCTCTCACCTCTTCGATTATGCATCGTGGTTCTCAGGAGATAGAGCGCAGCATAAGACACGTCTTTACTCGGCCCAACACAAGAGCGGATCCCCTTCTTCCACGATCATCACCGTCACGTAAGATCACAAAGAGGAACGAGGTGACAAGGAAATAACAACACTCAGTGAAAAAAAATGATTGCATATCATGGGTTTATTTAATATGACAACTTCGTTTTCAAACCTAATGATGCCCTAGAACCGCACCCGGAAATGGCTTGAAACGCCTTTCCCACAGTAAAATGAAAACATCGGTAACAGGCTGGCAAACATTATGGTATAAAATATCCCGCCAAAATTTGTTATATCTCACAAGTAAACCATCTTTTTTTGCGTTTTTTCATCAATATTTTATAACCCTCCTAGAGCCTACAAAATGATATTTCTCTAATTATAATTATTATCTGATCATATCAATAATCGTTAACTACTTTGTACAGTCACAAAATGAAGAGCTACTTTTTTTTAAAGTTCATATTTCATTTATTTTTCGCTGATGGTAGGGTTTCAATAAGAAGTCAATGCCTTTCTTAGTAAGTAGTTTAAATTCAAATTTTCGATTTTCTCTACATCATGTCAATTATTCTTTTCGGCATGTAACCCTCCAGTTCTTAGACCAAGCGAGGGTTCGAATATTTCTGTAAATTTCATCAACACATGGGAGAAAGGTCATTTGAATGGACACATTGATGCATGTTGAGAAATCACAAGTGGATAATCTATAAATACGTCTCACCAAGTGCTTTAACAGTTTACACTAGCGATTCATTTTCGTTTATACATTGTTTTCTATTTACCATATCTAGTAAGACTGTATCATTCCATACTAAATCTGTTTTTTTTAGAAGCTAAATGTGAATAACTTTTTTGTGAGGGATTAGCGTTTACAAGCACGCTCACTGATTTTTCTTCCTTTTTTGAACATTTTAAAACTTTTTTTAAATAATTTATTATTGATTTTTTTTCCACCTTACTACTAAACTATTTACAAGAGGTATTCACTTATTGACCTAATATTAGACAAAACTCCTCTGTATCATACAAAAGAACCTCCTCTTTTTCTTCATATAAAAAGAGAGAAATCAAAATAGCTTTTATCTTCAGGATTTTCTTTCGACGTTAAAAATTACACTTTTTCATGTCATTTATCCACACAGTGGAGGGAATATTTTCCTTCATTTTTCTTATCATCTTTTAAAAAAGGAAGCTTGTTAAACCCTTTTCTTCATTAAATTATTTAATTATTAGTTATGTAGAAAATACGTGACGCTTAATAGAAATATTGAAGTATTTTTATAAAATTGATTACCTAAATTCAAGCAATCATTACTTAGCAAGAAATCTTTTGAAATGAATTGTTCGATTCAATAAGAACCAAATTTGATTCAAAACAACATAATTATATGAACGTGATTAATTATGCCAACAATCCGCCTGATTCCTTCACGTGATGAAACAAACTATCATCAGCTAGACCATTCACCATTTGAACGGCCATCCTGACAAAAGAAAAATTACCACGTTTACCAGAGAAGTTTTAGGTTGGCGTTACATCACGAAGAAGGCAGCGAAATGAAATATAACAAATTGTGGTAGCTCGAAAAATTACGTACCTAATAGGAAAAAATGAGTGAATGATCACAACAATAATTTATTATTAAACCATTAACAAAGAAGCTTCAAGTTGTTAACCCAATAATATCAACAAGAAATTGACAGTCAGAAAAAAACTCAACATTATTGTCTCTTTGAAGAAGAAACTGTGTAATGACCTAACTGTTTGGAAAAGAACATTGTCTATAAACATAAATAATGATCACAACAAGTAGCTACAATGGTTTGGATTTCGTAGCACGTATGAATACAAAAAGATTGTGAATTGATGAATTTGTAGAACATTAGGAGATGTTTGGCAGCATTTGAAGGGAACTCCCCGGCGCGAAGGTCCTTCACAAAACCAGTACCTTTTGCTAGAAAATTCCTATTATACTTTATCATTTCCAGTAATCAAATTTTTTATTCATCTACCATGGATCGGACTTCATTGAATATTTTCGAAAATAAATAAATCAGGAAAAAGGGTCAAGAATATTTCGGTTTTGCACTTCCCGAGCCTTGTATCAAACAGGAACTACCCTTATTTTTTAGAGACCTAAAAAAACTATAAGAATATCACCATCAAACGATGTAGGTACACTTTTTTTTTTAAATTACAATTAAACCGATAATTATTATTTATCAATTATATCAATTGAAGTATCGATCTGCTATGATCCCCGTTCCAGTGGAAATTTCCCAGTAAACTTTTATAAAACCAGTACCAGCGGTAATTCGCACACTTCAAATTGCGTAAGCAAACTGAAACCATTGGGATCATAGTAGATCCATATAAGTGAATATAAATTTCTTTATTCAAGCAGCTATCATTATAATAAAACATAGTTTCCAAATAAAAGAAATCAAGGTGGCTAAATTGAACGAGATAGGCCAAATGAAAGAATTCATGAAATGAACGAACCTTCTCCAACAAAAGTAGATTTCGGAGACAGTCTTAGTAATGTTGCTAGCCACGATTGATGAATTCTTCATCATTCAGTCAATGAATAATATGAATCATCAAATGAATATGAATTAAAAAAAACCTAACAGAACCATTCCGAAAAGAAACGAATATTTTGAACAGCGATGGATCACAAAAATAAACTTATTGTCTGGATACCTCTTGATTTATCAAGAACCACCCTGCAGTAAACATACAATTATTTTCCATCAAAATAATGAAGTAGAAAATAATATAAGGTTATCAACTCATAAACAACGAGTTACAGGTAAATATTCATTAAATTCAAAGAATATATTTAGCAAATAACGCGTCCGTATTTGGAGAAGATGAAACAATTAGTTCGGAATTATTCCACGAGAAACTCCTCCTGTGTATCCTCAATATAAGTACCTGTGATAACTAAGGAGATAAAATTGGATCATAACACATACATAGATAGGAAAAAGGAGAAAACTCAAAAGCTTCTTCTTGGAATGGATAACAAACAACAATACACATCTACTATTTTATGTTGTGAATTACCTAAGCTTTTTTCTATTGCCCCTTTGTTTTCAAAGGTTGAATAACGCAAATCGGGAAAGAATTTCACGATGAAGGAGACTTCAAACTACCAGCAGGCTTATAATACAAGGCGGCTCTCTGGGATTCACAGTGGGATTCACGAGGCTACAAGCACAGGTACGGAGAAAACGTCCATATCACTCAGAGGAACGGGGTATAGGGCGTATTCTTGCAATACTGGTTTTTTAAACTTTATAATTAAATGTTTACGTTATACTTTCTTCTTTCGTAATAATATTTTTTAATCTTACAGCGAAGAGGTTAGAATGAGCGCTACCATCGCAAATGATTTTGTACCAAGCAAATCATGAGACGGTTCATATTTTCTTTAGAAATTACGTTCATTATACATTTAAAGAGGGGAATATACCCAAAATCTCTTCAAAAATATATATATTATTTTGAATAAACAGATAAGTTAATCAAGAAAACAAATAGAGACATTCATTTTTAATTTTCCAGGCTGGCTGTACCAAAGACCAAATTATCTGGGATCGATGACAAAAAATTTCCTGATGAAGGCACAATTTACTACTGTTGTTTACTCAAGTCAAGACAAGGTGAATTTGAGCAACTGTTGCTCTACGAATCATAGAAAATTTGTAAGGTACATGTCAAGATTAATTTTTTGAAAACAGAATTCAAACGTCAAAATATCGATTATGACAGATCAAAATTTGGACACAGCCAGAGAATAACTCAACTGAATGCCTCGTATTTTAGTCAGTTTCCTCAAATATTGCACCTAACACCTATCATTAAACTTATTTTTTCTTCAATATTTACAGTGGCTTGAACCCTATTTCTAGGGGAGGCTATGATAGAGGCGTGGCAGAGGTAAAATATCAATCATCAACGGACAAATTATAATAATGGAATTCTCGAGAAAATTTCGTTGTAATAGACAATGAGGCACAGGCGCACCATACGTCATACGTATACTATGCTCGTATTAATACTACAGAATACAGTACCACATCAGCACTGTATTCATAGTAGACACTAAATGCCCGTACGCAAACTGGAACCATAAACTGAATGGTGGTCCGAGTGACATTGTACGTGTTGTCACAATTTCGGCTCGACAACTCTTAGGAACAGAGGCAAGACCGAAGATAAGAGGATGAGTTTGAGCTATATAAATACACTGTCTACTTGAAACTGAAGAAGTAAGTGCCTACCTAGTTATACTAGCCGACGTTATAGTTTTTCTTAGAAACGACATAATACTACAATATTACACCACTCAGAACTATGGACAATAAAGTGAATTATCACGCAAATCGTGGATAGGTCATTATGCTTAAATTACCGTGTATTTGCAAAGTTTCTCTATAGTATCGGATTAGGTACCTACTATCGAATCGCAATACGTTTTTCAACCTAACAGCGTTATTCATAATCTCACAGCCTCACCTCTGTTTTCATTTAACAAATCCAATTATACTATATTAATTATGCAAAAAAGGTGAACAATGAAATGCAATATAAAAAACCAACCAGCATACCAAGTACGTACCTGTCAAGGTGATTGGGAGTTTTCGCAAGATGTAGTTAATGAAACAAGCCCTGTCTGATTTCTATCGGTAGGTGTCGTTAATTTGCTCTGCTCGGGTGTAAAGTCTACTTTCGTCGATGGGTACAAGTTGGTTACAACGAAACGGGCCCTCCTCGAATATCCTACAGGGGTTTTGAAACGTAAAGTAACTTTTTCTTTGAAAAGTCATGAAGGAGTAGGAATGAATGGGGGGGAATGGAGAAGCGTAGAGGACATGGACAGGGGTGGACTCAGCAGCAGGGTCTTCGGGCCTACCGGCGTCCCGCCTCTGTCTCTTCTTCTCCTGAGGCAGAAGCGGTAGAGCGGGAAGGCGTCGGAGCCTGACCGTTGTGCGAGTGTTCATACTCCATAACCTCGTTGTATATGAGGTCTTTCCACTGCTCCACTGAGTGTTCTCGCTCGTCCACTGAATGGTCGTACGGGCCAGGAGCAGGCTGAAAATGAAAAACCTGAGTCAATTCTAACAAAAGATCAGATGCGTCTTGCGAATAAAACGAAGGGGTCGTGGTGACATTTCCAGTTGGATTATAACAGAATAAGACTTGGATGCAAGGCTTCGACGGACTAGTTCACAATATGGTACAACTGTGGCAAAATTGTTTAGAAAACTCCAGCCATGCTGTCACTAAGATCAGCTGACTTGTCATGTCGTACGATTTGAGCAGCACTGCCCAGAGCTCCCCAGTGAGTCTGTCGGGCCTAGGTCTCCAAGTATGTTAAAAATACTTCGGCAGGCAAGCATGTGCCTAGCGAGTAGTAGGACTTTGGGATGTAATCATCAATCTCTGGCAAATTCCTGGACTGCCTTTGATTCTAATCTAACGGCTTGGGCAAGCATTATTGTAATTTTATCAGAATTCAAACTTTCGTCAAGATCAACTCGCATGTGTTGGATCAGCTGGCAACAGTCAACGGATAGTGAGGTGTCTCTGTAAGATCTGAACAATAACTAATAATGTTATGATGCTTATGACAGGAACGATTCAAAATCCAATCATTTAGGAACCAATGTGGGTTTTAAAAACATCTCATTGACATTCAATGAGGAAAACGGGTACTTACTGCATGGACCTCCCCTTCGTCATACCACACGTTGATGTAAGGGTGGAGGAGGGCGTCGTCCACTGATATCCGCCTTTCAGGATCTATTACTAACATCTTGGACAGGAGATCCCTGGCTTGACTAGCTGTTAACAAGAACCGCATTCCAGACTACTTGAGTATGCAGAAGGTACCTATGTAATATTTTCAGACTGACCATGGAAATTTTAAATTATGTAGGGGCCTAGTTAGGTCCAACTGAATACCAGAAAGGAAATCCCCCTCTTACAATATGATTTTCTGGTTGAGTGGAGTAAGGTACCTAACTAATTCGTTGGGTAACGACTACTAAGTATACAAAGCAACCATTCTACAGCTTAGCAAGATGGGCGGAGGACAAAATTTGAATTTGTTTCATTAAAGCGGTTTTGTTATTTTTTCAATAGTTTATTACGATATTTTATAAGTATTTGTAATTTTTTTAAATTTTAATTATTATCTTTATCAAAGATCTTAATAAAAATAACAATAAAAAATGACTGACTGGATTCAAATTTCTACTCTAAAGGAACTCGAACTTCGACATGGAAAACAGCTGTTAGGTACAGAAAACATCATCCTCGTTTATCAAGGAACTTTTTTTCCCCTTGTGATAGTCAACGATACTTGATCGGACGTGATCGAGTGTCAACATAACCATAACTCATTTCTTTGTTTAAAAAAAAACACCCTCCAAAGAGAAGCGATTGCGTAAACCGGCTCATTTCTAAGCTTTTCGGTTTAAAACTGTATCAAAGATATTCATGGTCAAAATCTTACGTCTAAGAAATATACAAAATCATGAAATTCGGAATTTTGCTATTGGGGATTAACGTTTTTAATGTGTTAGTAGCACTATTACTTGGCAAGGTAAAATACCTTCTAGTTCAAGATGTTAGTAATACAGTAGGTATAATCCGTCGGTCCTGAGAGGCACGGGTCGACGATCTTCTCCACCCTTCAGAACGTGTAGTTGACTTTTCCTCTTGAAAACAAATGTGGGAGGAATAGTTCAAGACACAAAATTGGAGCTATGGCTAAAGTATCACCCATAACACAAGCAACAACAGTACTAATTCTACAGCACAATCAAATTCTCATCATCGGTACCAATAAATTATCTACTAATGAACAGTACTTCAACTCTACCGTACGAAAAAACAAATAAAACTAATGGCGAATCGTGAGTAACAGCTGAATCGAGAATTTTACTTGAAAGTCATACATTACCAATTTCAAATTTTGATTTTGTACTCAATAGCTGTCTCCGACTCATGCACAGGATTCGTTCACTAAAAGTTGAAAATCACTTGGCAAGTACACACAAAAAATTACCTACGTCAAATTATGTTCTGGCAGTGTGGCACTGATAAAACTCATCCAAACATTGTGCAAGGACGGACATATTTATACACTTTCAAAATGTCAATAGAGAAAATCAATAGAGGGTACGTAATTTGATACGAAAAATCGTATTCCTGCAATTTTTGATGCAGTGTTGAGGGTCCGGGCATAGCTCCAAGTTGGTGTCCACAACTATTTATGGATGTACTTACAGCATTGACCTCCCCTTCGTCATACCACACAATGATGTAAGGGTGGCGAAGAGCGTTGTCCACAGATATCCTCCTCTCAGGATCTATTACTAACATCTTGGACAGGAGATCCCTGGCTTGACTGGCTGTTAACAAGAACAAAGTTAGTACTAATAGAACTGCTATATACGGTATTAAAAATTTCCTCATAATTATCACTCACAAAATATTAAATACTTAGGATAATTAGGATGATTAGGTATCACACATGCCAAAGTATAAATATATGAATGGGCGCCTCAATACCAATTCAATTTGGACACCAATCAATACCTCCGGGTGGTACCAATTACCTCCGTCATCCCCACGTTATAGAACTACCACAAACACGTAACTCTTTACGAAAAGGGGTGTTTCCGCTGATATAAACCCGAAATAAAAAGAAGAAGGCAAGGTATCTGTCACTACAGAACTAGCAATCATATTGTGATCTCAGTATGGACTACCATCTGTCATATTTTCAGGTGTTGTAATCAACGATATTACATTTTTGATGTTCCTGATAGTGCTGAAATCCCACTGATAGGGTGAGGGAAGTAAACAGATGACCTGTTCTGCCTATGAGTCATAAGCAGAGGGGTCGTCATCTGTACACGCCACACCACTTCAATAATATTATGAGTTTAGAAGTACATACATATTTTGTTCTTTCCAAAAACACTAAAAGGCGATAAAGGCAGCCAAAACGAACAAGGCTCAGTCCTAGATATATGGTCTAGAGGCTCGACCCTGGTACTATGGGTGGCATTATTTGTCCGTGTTTATAATAGGTAGTATTTTGTAGGAGGATATACTCTAGGATTGTTCGAAAGAGAGGTTTTTTACAATTAAAAACCCGGGCCATTTGGGAAATTGAGGTGTGATACTCCCCGTAGGTATTACCAAGGTTTGAACAATGATCTAAGTATATGGAACACAACGACTATTGGTCCAGATTAAAGAAAGATGGCTTGTTTGGACCATTGGGTTGTGGGTTATGGCGGTTCAACGGTTTTCACGTTTGCGGATGCGCAGTCGCTACTACTGATACGAATGCCACGAAATTGATATGGAACTGACTAGGACCTTACCCCGAACTACCATCAAAATTTGAGCCATTTCAGACCATTGGGTCATAAGTTGTGTTCACGTTTGCACATGCTCAGTCTCTACTATTAATCCGAATGCAACGAAATTCATATGGGACGAACTTTGACCTAACCCCGAAGTATACCAGACTTTGAGCCACTTTGGACCAGTGGGTCGTGAGTTATGTGGCTTCGATGTTTTTCACGTCTGCGCATGAGCAATGTTTACTACTGATCCGAATGAGACAAAATTCATATGGGACTAATTAGGACCTAACTCCAAACTACCATCAAAATTTGAGCCAATTTGGACCATTGGGTAGAGAGTTATGGCGGTTCGCAGAAATGCGAGTACAAACACACACACGCAACTACCTGGATGAGACAGAGAAAGAAAGAGATTTATTCACAAAAACGAAACGCACAGAAAGTAGCAGCAGAAATTTCCACTTTTTTGAGCATGGTCGAAAATACGGAAATCTTAATTTTCCCCCTCAAAATAATGAAAACTATGTGAAGTGTAAAAACGAAAACATACGGCCTCGGCCACTTCTGAGGGGGCGAAACTAGAAACGCGGTTATAAAGGAAGATTCTGATGGACAACGGTAGATTATTTACCCAAGGTGACGGCAATGGTTATTATGTACATTATTATACCTACGTCCACTACTCGCTACAGGTCTAATAACGTAAATACCTTTGAGCCTATTGTGCTCAGAAGAGTCCGAGGGGAACAGAACGTCGGGGAACAGTTTGTCGAATGTGAAGCCTGAGTACCGCGGCCGGTTTTCAACGTAGTTTCGAACCGTCGGCTGTAAACGCATCATAAAGTCCTGCGACGGAGTTCCTAGTTGTTCTGAAACGGAAAACAAGTCATGTTTCTGAGTTTTACAAGGTAAATCTGCTTAGAATCCATCACAGGCTAAAAGCATGATCGTGTTGGCCACGGAGTTCAATCAAAGATAGTCGAGGCGTTTCAACAAAGTTGTGCCATTCTGGTAGCGTTCTTGCAACGTTGATTCTCTACCAATGCTCGTCAGAAAAATCAACCTTGTTTTAGCTATATAAATCGAAAATAGCTTGAAAAAGTTTTTAAAAAATCGGTCGATAAAACCAGCTGGAAGTTGACTGATACAGCTACCTATCAGTCAACATTCAAGCTGCGGCATGGAGGAAGACTAAGAAAACTGTGGCCTCACTGGATGTCATTAGTTAATTTTGGAAAACAACCAAAATCTGTTATTTCTCCCGACTACTGACATTTCCTCGTCGGTTCCCTCGTCGGTCTATAAAGAATTATCAGCCCCAGACCAATATATAGGTAGATAGGGTTCCTCTTTGGTAGGTAGTATATGTACCTATCTACTTATTTATTATTACTCAGCATGGTTGAAGTTTTATGCAACGCGTATTCTGGGATTAAGGAATTCCATAGAAGAAGTAGGTACATATTATTTGCAAGGACTACAGGCAAACGGGTTCAAAAGGTAAATTGTCTCATTCTGTATGATTATTCGAACATACAAGTTCGCCAACTTACACACTAATTCATGATGGAACCAAAATAAACGACAGAAAGGCATATCTTACAATATTATAATTCACTGGAATGCTTTTATGGAAAACAAAGCGAAAGTGCTATATACACAAGAGGTCATGTTACAGCTCACCAATAATCTTGTTCCACTGGTCTATGTGGTCGGTCCCTGGGAAGAGGACGCCTCCCCTGATCATCTCGCCCATGATACAACCCACGGACCAGATGTCGACGTTTTCTTTGTAACCCATTCCCAAGATGACCTGTCAAGATTGATCAAATAACTATATATAATTCGACATTCAAAAACCTGAAATAAAATTAAGAATAATGCAAGGGTAATAATGGAATACAAGTTACTTAATTTACTCCCGGCAACGGGAATAATGTCAGACATACCTCAGGCGCCCGGTAGTAACGAGTGACGACGTAAGGGGTCATCATAAACGTAGTGCCAGCTGTCCTCGCCAGACCAAAGTCCAGGATTTTCAACGTACAATCCGACTTTACTACTATATTGCTCGGCTTCAAATCCTGCAAGAGAACATAAGTTTAATAACCCTTCTTACTGGTAGGAAGAATAAACGAAAAAGAACTAGTAGGACACCATGATTCCTACACGTCAAAACATGTAGGTATGCGGTTCATAATTATATTATCATGAATGATCTAAATTAGAAAACTCCACTATTCATTTGAAGACAACGGAGTTTGCTGATAACCCAGGTATAACCACCAAGATAAGATAGATTATGTTTCAGATAAACAAAAGTTAGCTAGAAGAAAATAAAAATCGCCACTCCCTAGTTATTTCCCTTGCTACCAGAGCCAAAAGAAGAGAAGAGAAAGACTCACTCTATGGATGATGCCGGCGGAATGTAGGTGCTTGATGCCACAAAGCATCTGATAGAGGAGGTAGGACATCCTCTCATGGTCTAGGTCCATCTGGATGACCTGGCAGAGATTGGCGTCCATCAGTTCCATCACCAAGTAGACATCCTGGAACTCCTCCAGTGACTTTTGGGGTGTGAACGCATTCAGTAGCCCAATAATCTGTGGAAGTCACCAATCGATAAGTTGAAACCAAAGCAGGTGTACCAAGAAAAAAAGAACGGATAAAATATGATACCAAATCTAACGCTTACCTATTCAGGCATACCTATTCTTCTCTCCCTCAAGATCTCGGAAGTTGAGAAAGGTTAAATACCTACATAGAACCCCCTGCAAGGCGCAGATCACAAATACACGATAAAAGGACGCTACACCTCTTCACAGTGTGCTCAGATAGGCATTGATGTCCTACCGATGGTCATAAATAGGTTTACTTTTCTGTTACCTAACCATCTCAGAGATTCTACTAACTCCAGCGCATCAAGGACTCACTGAATTCAAGTTCTTGCAACCGATTACAATTTTTTTTAAATACTGCAAACTATAAAGGTTTATTTTCTATTATTATTTACAACACAAAGGTTTATTATTTAAAACACAAAGGTTTATTATATAAAACAACAAGGTTTATTATTACCGTAAAGACGCCCCTTCTGCGTAGATCACGGTTTTCTGTGGTCAATACCCTCGAGCTCCCCCCAGGAAAGCCCTAAATCGAGTACTCGAGCCGGCCCCGGAATTAAAGTTTCATACAACTGCTCGGGATTCAATAATTCAATCATCAATTATTTGCAGTTATTCATGAAGCATTAGGCAAGTAATAAACTGTTGTGTAATAATGTACCTGTATAGATGCCCCTTCTACGTAGATAGTATAATAAACCGTTGTGTAACAATTTACCGTTGTGCAATAATTTAACGTTGTGTAATAATTTACCGAATAATACTTCAACGTTTGTTCTAGTTGCAAAAGTAACTATCAACTGGATTCGAAAGATTGGTTTATTATTTTCGATAATGAACCTCTGGAATCGAGCATGGAAAAAAAAAAAATTTGAACCCACCCTCAAAATTATCCGAAAATCGAATAAAACCAATTCTGCCCGTCCGCCGTACTTCGCACTTTGCTTAATGAAATTTGGTTTGTAGGTTCCCTTTGGGGTCTATTTGGTCCGCGAAACTCGGCGTTACTGTCAGTCATAGGGTCAGAAATAGGGGCTGAAATTTTCATAACACCGTAGCTCGAAAACTTTCATTAGAAGAGTATGGTTTTTTTACGTTTTTAAACTGATCTTGAACTAAAGAATTCTTTGAGACCACCCTACGTCCAGCCGTTCATTTGCACCGAAAAGCTACGTCAACATAATTGTGAATCAAACGGTATAAATCCGGCCCAGATATAATATTATCGTCGCTAGGGATCGCCTGATTATAATCACGGATGGCTGCATGACTCGAGCGTGAGGGTAGGTACTGACCATAGAAAACAGTTATCTACGCATAAGGGGCATCTATACTGGTAAATTATTACACAATGGTTTATTATTTACCTTATGCTTCATGAATAACAACAAATAATTAATGATTGAATTATTGAATCCCGCGCATTTAGATGACACTGTAGGTAATTCCTGGGCCGGCTCCAATACACGATTTAGGGTTTTCCGGGGGGGAGCTCGAGAGTAGGTATTGGCCAAGGAAACAGTGATCTACGCAGAAGGGGCATGAATCTATAAAGGTAAATAATAACCGTTGCGTGATAATTTGCAGCGTTTTTCAAATGAAATAATATCACAGAACCGCCGATAATCCGTGATTATAATCAGGTGTTCCCTAGCAATGATATCTGGGCCGGATTTATAGTTTGATTCACGATCATGTTGACGATGCTTTTCTGTGCAAACGAACGGCTGGTCGTAGGTACAATGCTCCGGATGTTCTCAAAAAATTTTTAGTTTGAGGACGATTTAAAAACGTAAAAAACCCATACCCTTCTATTGGAAGTTGTCGAGCTACGGTGTTCTGAAAATTGTAACCCCTATTTTTCATCCCTTAGAGATGACTGACAGCACCGCCGAGCTTAGAGGACCAACTAGACCCCGAACGGAACCTATAACCCGAATTTCATCAATTTTTTTTCATGGTAACTAAGAAAAGTACGGCGGTGGTAGTAAGTGGTACGGCGTACGGCGGACAGACAGAAATTTTTTTGTTGCATTTTCGGATTCGGGAAACGTAAACCATCAAATTTTGAGGATGGGTTAAATTTTTTTTGTCATGCTCGATTACAAAGGTTCATTATTGAAAATAATAAACCAGCAACGCAATACTGGAGTCTATACAGTGAGAAGTAATCAGTGCAACTTGAGTTTTAGGAATGACTGGTATTATTTTGAATCTATTCGTCGTATAATAATCATTATCGTGTCAGCTGATGGAGACATGGAAACTCGTATTAGGTGGGAATCTTATAATTACCTACCTACTAAAGAGATTTTCTACGTACTGACTGGAGGTACCTTTCTACCTACTATGATAGTGTTCTCTGCGCACCTAGATTAGTCAAGATGGCCATGACCATGATTATGCCATCTTGACTCGACTTAGCATAAGGGGTCGGTGGGATCAACAAACTTCAATACTAAATGAACTAAAGGTGGTTTCTCTATATGTATAAATTGGTAATGTATAGTGTGAGTGTTCGCTGATGTGGATAACAAATAAATACCTAGGGCGTTCATGACAGATCTACAGATTTTCCACTCATACGTATCTACGACGATGCTCGTAGGAGTGAACTACACATCCACCGTTCACAGTCCAAAGGTTTAACTCACAGAAAAACATACAAAGCAAACCAACCGAAAGTTCGATGGGCGCCATAATCTAACCGAAAGGCAACAGGATTCACTGAATCTACCGGGCTATGAGCTTCGTGGGGAGGCGTGTCGCGTTTCCATTGACAGTCGAGATGAGTGAATGCTGCCGGCGTTTCGGTTATTGATCCCTAACCCCTTCGCAAGCCGGCTAAATTAATTTCCCGACTTGATCAACGAGGGGCTTTGCCGATCAGATCCAACCTACCGCAAGGGCGGAGATGAACCGAGGCAATGCACGGGAATATTCCGTTCTCTGAGAAGATAAGTATATCATCACAGTACCTACTGTGCCGCGTTGGTCGATTGATCTATGACCTTCCCGTGGACGTAAGTTACCATTAATCTTCTCTATCTATTGATAGCAACTCAATCATGGACACCTTAGGGGTTGCGATCTCTGGCAAGGTATCCTCCCAGGCAGGCCCGTAGAGGGGGGGGGGGGGGGCTGGGGACATTACCCCCGGGTCCGGCCTTTGTAGGGCCCGGATTTTGAAAAAAAAAAATTCTTGAAGAAATTAAATTTAAAAAAGGTATAAGGGGAGAGGGAACATGAAAATAGAGGACAAATCGGTAGGTGACTGTTCTGACATTTTAAGGTAGCTCGAAGTTTTAAAAGCTCTTTTGTTTAATTCTACCCTTGTTTTGGAATTAAATCTATGTGCTGAGTTGAATATAAATGTTTATTGTCTCTGTGAACCTATCTAGTGTTCACTCTTGTCATGAAAACTAAAAAGAAAGAAAGCATTTGCCAAATTGACTTTAATTGTAGATACTTTTGTTAGCTCAATTACAGCTTAATTTAATTAGGTAGTCTAACTGAAGGAAGAAAATGTGATTCAAAGTGCCCGTGTATTCTTGTTTGTGCAATCGTTCAAGTAAGGCATGAGCTAATTTTAAGGTCATTCGAAGTTTTAAAAGCTCTTTTGCTTCATTTTACTTTTGTTTTGGAATTGAATATACATACATAATTATATAAATATGTAAGAACTGATCATTCATCACTTTCTACAATCCATCCTCCTTCCACTGATTTTTTCCCCCTCTCAAAATGGCTTAGCTATGGTATATGGTTACGGAGGTTTTGGGTGTTTTAGGAACTTGCTAAGAAGTGAAAAAAAATTGAGCAAGCTGTGAACAAGTTAAAAAACTTTTCTTTATTTTCGGGCCCGCAAGCTTTCTGCCCCCGGGCCCAGATTTTCTCTCCACGGCCCTGCTCCCAGGGCCAGTTCTACTATGATTTGGTACGATCAACTGTCCTCAATCTTGATTCCTGGCTTTTACACATGTACTGGTATATTTAAAGCAATTAAGTACGCGTGCTTGTTTCTACATAATAATATTATCACCCAGGTCGAAGATCAGCTGTTTTCAACCCATCACAGACAACCCATGCAATAATTCTACTTATTTAGTATGGAATTTCCATGAATTATTCAATACATTTTAGGGGCCAATGAGTAAAAATCGCCTTCGACGGCAGAATAAATTTGATCTGAGAATTGCCATCTGAAGTATGAGTTCTTTCAGTCTGTTGAAGGAACATCAAGGTCCCTTCAAAGACTGCTCAAAATGAAAATGAAAAACATTCACTCGCTTAAAATATGAATCAATATAACCAATGTAATAAAACGCTGCGAATGATTACACAACGGTTTATTATTTACTTGAGATGTCCAGATATCATTGCTAGGGATCACCTGATTATAATTACGGATGGCTCAATGACGTCGAGTTAGTTGTTCTGTGATATTATTTCGTTCGAAAAACGATGGCTCTTTTCGATTGTGTTGATTGGTACTTTTGCAACATGCAGAAACGTTATGCTTCATGAATAACAACAAGTAATTATTAATGATTGAGTTATTGAATCCCGCGCATTTTTATGAAACTGTAGTTCCCGGGCCGGCTCCAGTACTCGATTTAGGGCTTTCCTGGGCGGAGCTCGAGTATAGGTATTGACCAAGAAACAGTGATCTACACAGAATGGGCATCTATACAGATAAATAATAAACCGTTGTGTAATAATTTGCTGCGTTTTTCAATCCATTTCGGATTTTACGTACCTTGAAACGGAGACCATAAAATTTTGAGGTTTTTTTTCCTCTCTTTCATGTTCGATTCCAAAGGTTCATTATTAAAATAATGAACCGGAAGGATTCGATAGAGGTCTATGAATATCAAAAATAACTTTTCGTTAATTTAGCAGCAAAAGTGGATTATGAATCGATTCTAAAGTGCCGCGAAAAAACGCGCAATCGAAACACGAATGAAATCCAACGAACAGGACATTGCGGAGCAGGACAGGAGGATGCGCAGTGATATTCACATCTAGCTTTGGGTGGCGCAGCCAGAAAAGTTCATTGGGAATGGAACCAATAACATTTATAGAGAGAAACTGAGACAGAAGGTGTCCGTAACTCTTTTGCTGATATATTTTGACAACGAGAAAATTGGAGGACTTACATTTTTATGATTGACGAGCTTCATGAGCTTGAACTCCCTGTACGCCCGTTTAGCGTGCGTCACGTTCTGGAACGGCCTGGACAATTTTTTGATTGCCACATTCTGAGAAGTGATGGTGTCGAAGGCGGCGCTGCAACAGAAGAATACTATAATGTATGGAAAGCACTGATGAATCTGAACTAGCCTAAACGATCTGAACGGTGCAGGCTTTCGTAAAACTTATTGTCATTTACAAGACCTCACGAATGTAGGTATAAGTTAGTAATAATTAGGTTTACCTACATAGTTTTGTATAGATATTTTAAACAGTTCTGCATAGGATGACCAAGCTACAGTAGAAAATCAGCAAATTAAGTTTTAAAAATTGAATAACAAGAACATGGTACAAGGAACAAGATGTGAAAATATTTCCCCCGATAGAACCAACGTGCAATTAGTTCGCCCATGAGAGTAGGAATAATAGAAGGGTGATACCATTAAACTTCGAATAGAGTGCTTGGATTTGGCATGCAGAACTTTACATCGGTTTCATGCCGCTACAAGTAAGATAATACAAAAACTACCAAGGAACCAATGCAAAAAGCATTCCATTAATTTGTTGAGTACCTATACGTCGGCCCGGAGAATAGTTTTGTATCCAGCAAATTTCACAGCAAACATTCAATATCTTTTAAGGTTCTCAATTACTGTGCTAGTTCTTATAGTTATATGATAAATCAATAAGCTATGGGTTTTAAACTTGGGTTGGCACACACGCTGTTTACTGAAACATTACATGACCAATAATTCAGTAGGTCGAACAATCTATACTAATATATGTATCCCCCCCCCCCCCCCCCCCCAACCATGTTGTAAAAATTTACGAGCGAGCGGACAGAGCTAGTCTCACAATAATTTAGCAAAACCAACAAACCTAATATGATGAACTTTTTACTACCTTTCCAGCTTATAGTAAAATGTAAAGCCTAGACTTATCACATATTAATGTAGAGGGACTGTGGAATGAAGTAAAATGCCCATCTCACTAGCTCTCACATCTTGTGTGAGGTACAGTCAGATTACAGGAAAACGGTTCAAGATACCTACCCACGCAACTGAATAACGCGCCAGCTGAAATCACTAAATCTGTTTTACGGCCTCTCACACAAATTAGGGTTGTAGAAACCATTAAGTGTCTGCCTATTTGAAAATAAGGGTTCAAAAATAACTGTTATATTACTGGAAGCTGCCAGATGGGAGCAGTAGCAGTAGCATTGGATAATAGGAGAGCGAAAGTACTCGCGTACGAGTGGTGACAAGTGGACAAACGGCATCCTGCAAGTTACAACTCCCTGGATATCCGTAATAACGGAAAGGCTGCTCTGAGGATCTGTCAGCAACTCTACGGAAAGGCCATTCTGAAAGATTTACGGCCCCCAGAAGTCGGTGAATGCGTAATGAGTGAACGACGGGCGCCGCCCGTCCTATATTTACGACGTTATATTATTACTACGCTATGCCAAACCTGATCGCTTCGCTCGCTCGACCGAGACAGATCTCATACAGTCACACATTAGTACCCTAGGCACGCAAGTCTCCTGTCGCCTCATACCACCATCCAGGGCAGCACAGTTACTTCCACACGTACATTACTATAACAGCCGTTTGCATCTGTGCGACAAAGTGACTACATCTTGAGAAGTCCCAAGCACGATAAAAATGCTTGGCACGTTAGAGATTTAGCTCATCTACACCAACGGGATCAGGCAAAAGCATGAAGATATTAATATATACTAACCAAGCACCACCGTAACTTAGCGAGCAGAAAGATATTTCAACCACAAACTTGATGAACAGTAGACACACTAGAACTATAAACACTGGATACTAGCGACTAGACTCTCTATTTAAGAGCTGCTAAATACGACACACATAAGAAGTAAATCATTCGCGATGAAATCGTGGAAACCCATTGAAAAAGAAAAACGGAGTTATTGAAAGGTTGTCTATTTCCACTAATACACGAAAAAACGCTAAAAATATACTGTTATACCGGTTTTGATGATCAAACCATCGTCAGTAACAAACAATAACTGAAGGCACATTTCTTTCAATAACTCCGTTTTTTCTCCTTTTTTTTACTGGGAAAGGAATTGTATCAAAAGCACACCATACCCATACATCTACCACAAATGTTTTAGGTAGTCAGTGAAGAGCAATAATACCTACCAAGCTTTTGTAAACAGCGAAGCTTAAACATAAATTGTTTAGTTCCGGCAATGGCCCCGGCTAACGCAATGTAGGTACAGTGCGTGGGGCAGCTGTACATTGTCCTAATCTGGATTGGATCTGGATCTGGATCCTAGCTGGATTGTCTAATCGAGCAGTTAAGAACTCGTACCTCGAAAAATCATCAACCTATAATTTTGGGCTTCGAATACAAACTCAGATTTCATATATCTATATGTACCAATGGGATACGCGCATGGGTCACATGTGCGATTGATATTATTCCATACACAGATTCCAGAAACCAGATTCCATTCTGAGAACCTATAGTTCCGAGTTCTGAGTCCCATAGTTTTTTTATCTATGATTTTACTTTTCACCAATTCTGACGTCATAGTAAGCAGAGGGGATAGCGCCCAAGCAAGAGGGGTGCAATGACGTCAGAATTGGCGGGAACTTGAAAACGCTGCAAATTCCTACACAACGGTCATTTTGTATAGAACACTCTTCTGTTACAGCTCTATATGTGTCCTTCTGTTATAAATCACAGCTCTCTGTATACATAACCCATCTGTACATAATCACAGCCTCTCCGTAGTTTAGTACCTACCTATTCGCCACTACAAATTAATATCACGCGTTAAATGTTAAGCAGCAGCTAAAATGGCAAAAAGAAACACAAATGTAGTTCTGAAGGGAAATTGTTGATGTTAACTGAAAAATATTCTGTCCCGGAACCGGGATTCGAACCTCTGATTTTAAGTGTAAGAGCCCGACGCCTAGACCATTCCGATACGCCGCCACCTGGCCGAGAGACAGTGATGTGCGTTCTCAATCCAGCTTGACACCAGCATACACGCTGCTCTTTAGGGCAAATTTCACAGCAAATTTTATGGCGATATCGTAGGTCTCCAGATGGTCTCAAACATTCAGAAAAAATCTAACTATTCAAAAATGGGAGAAAACCCACAACTCAAAATAAAATTTTCCGAGATAGGGATATTCTGGATATTTCAACCCCGATTGTTCGCCCCTTAGAGCTAAGTGACAGTAGCGCCGAGCTTCGACGACCAACTAGCGCCCGAACGGAACCCATATACCAGACTGTGAGAAACTTTGGTTCATGGGAACTAAGGAAAAACTCGATATTCGTATTCTACATCCCTTGAAACGTAAACCAAAAAATCTGTTTTCATGGTCGATTCCAACGGTTTGTTATAAACGTTAAAAAATCATTGAAAAACAACAACTCCGTAGGACAGTACGGGTGGTGTCAAAATTATTAGGTTGGAATCTACTTTCATTTAAAAAATAAAATCCCATTGTATCTATATATCTACTACCCTTATATATATTATTCTCCTCGAGATTACAGTAATTTGAGGAAAGAGCCTAATGGATAATAGCGTTTCTCGTTATGATTGGTGTAGGATAGGTACCAGGCAATTTGTTCAGACAAGTCTATTACTGCCCTTAGAGAGCCAACAAGGGCGAGGAGCGGGTTTCGAGGCAAGAAGGGTGCATTAGTAGGTACAACACTAGCGCAGCAGCTGAGTGGGGTCGATATGCAAATTGGCTGACCCTCCCCAGGTCCCAACACGAATGAACAGCTGATAACACACAAACTCAATAGTGCCTCATTGCATCACCTAATAGACGGGCCCGCCTCGCAAATAGCGACTGCTCTCGCTTTGTACCAACTGGTTTGGTGAAATTTACCGCAGGTCGGTACACCGCAAACCGTGCACGGCGAAACTAAGTGTTGTAACTTTCATACAGTTGGGTGGGTTAACTTCGATTTCTCTGAACAGCAATTTCATTGTGCGAAGTTATGCATCAACTTCTTCAATTAAGCTGAATACCTTTTATAGACCGACAGGGATCGTAGATCCTGAAAAAAGTAAACAGACATTGTCGTGGTTCCTCCGAAATCTCTACATAAACCACTCATATGTAATAGTAAGCGACTTAACCAACTAAACGACGGGAACTTTGAGTAGGGCAGTGCCAAGGGAACAGTAACCGCAGGGGTTTTTACCAACCGCCATCGCATAATGGGCGACTGTGGACAGAGGACGGGTACTAAATTCCCTATAAAAACAAGCCTTTCTGGCCCAGCTCTTTATTCGACGATCAGACTCCCGACTTGTGACTTCTCATTTTCCTACCCCTTCCTCCAACACTCGCTGTGGTCCATTCCCCGGGGCGCTGGCAAAAGACTCCTTAGGAGCAACTAATATACCTGCTGTGCTTCATGCTCGCGAGGTAGTAGTACTAGGTCCATCTTTTCTATCTAGCACCTGCTGAGGTTCATGCTCACGGGATGCTAGCAAAAGACTCCTAAGGAGCAACCAATACTCGCTGTGGTTCATGCTCGCGGGGTATTAGTAATATGTCCCTACCTTTCATCTAGCACTCGCTATGGTTCATTCTCGCGGGGTGCTAGCAAAAGACTCCCAAGGAGCAACTAATACTCGCTGTGGTTCATGCTCATGGGGGTATTAGCAGCAGGTTCCTCCCGTCCCTACAATAGGAGAAAATTTAACCAGCGCATGTGATCGCAAAACATTTGGAACACAGTGGTGACCACAAACCTTCCTCAATCCACGGTGGTGACACGCACAAACCCGAGCATCACCACAGCCATTTTATTTCAGGCTGGAAGTTTACGTCCAACTGCCCAGCCAGCGTCGCGGACGTGAACCTCTGCTCTTTGTGGGCAAAGCAATGGCCTCGCTACATGTCGTAAGAAATTTAGATGTCCTTACTATGAACAGCCATCTTACTAGGACATTCCTGATAGGTAGGTCAACATTATTATTCCATCATAATCAACTCATAAGTAGGTATCACGAACCATGAAGGTGTGATTTTTCAACTGCCATTAGGCGGAAACCCACAGGGGAAACCGTCTTGGGAGTGTTTTGAGAATTTTTTGAGACCACCCGGAGCATTGTACGACCACCCGTTCTTTTGCACCGTAAAGCTTCGTCAACATGATCGTGAATCAAACGGTATAAATCTGGGCCAGATATCATCTTTAGGGAGCACCTGATTATAATCACGGATGGCTGTTTGAAGTCGAGTTGGTTGTCCTGTGATATTTTCCATTTGGAAAATGATGGATCTTTTGAATTTATTGATAGACGTACTTTTGCAACTTGAACAAACGTTGAAGTATTATTGGGTAACTTATTACACAACGGTTTATTATACTATCTACGCAGAAGAGGCATCTATACAGGTAAATTATTACACAACGGTTTATTACGTATTTACCTGATGCTTCATGAATAACTTCAAATAATTAATGATTGAACTATTGAATCCCGCGCATTTGTATGAAACTTTAATTCCCGGGCCGGCTCTAGCACTCCATTTAGGGCTTTCCTGGGGGGAGCGAGAGGGTACTGACCAAAGAAAACAGTGATCTACGCAGCAGGAGTATTTATACAGGTAAATAATAAACCGTTGCGTAATAGTTTGCAGCGTTTTTTGCTTATTATGATAATGCAAGGCTAGGTTGTTTCTGGGCACTTTGACTGTTTACCCTTCACTCCCCCCGAGTTCAAGTGTCCTGAACTTAGTTCATTTTCTTCCACTTTCTCTTCTTCTTTCCCCCTTCGAGGAAACCAAATATACTCTCATTACAAAATTTCTTCCTTCTTACCTAATCTTTTCTTTATTCTGAGAATATCGAATTATGTATAAACACCGAGTCGACTCTGTACAGTTAAAATTGATTCATCCCCCCTCCCCCCTAAAACCAATAGACTTCGGTTTCCATCCCGCGTCATCTCTGCCTTTGAAACCGATCCAATGAAATTCAAGAAAATGTTTATTTTGGAAAGACTATTGGATTACATTTTTCCACAGTTATTATTCCAAGAGCGGTAGCCAGTGCCAACTGGCGAGAGCAACTCAATGAGATTTCACAAACGAGTTTTGACAAGACTTTATGGGAGCTATACGCACTTTTTTGCTCTCTTCTAGCAGCGACCTCAGTTTACCTCAATACTGCTACTAAGCAATTTATTTCTGACCGTTATTAAAAAGCTGTTCGTTTGGATTCCTAATTGACGAAGAAAAGAACGGTACCTATCGTGTTAGACCCTCACGACAACGCTTGATCTTCACATCCGCGATTGACGCAGGGATGGCCCCATTAGAAGCCTTCGCACGTTCTTCGTACAAAAGCAAACACAATAGCCACCATATTATTATACTTGGTTAGAAAACCCCAGTTTACCGATGCTAACACTCTCACTACAGTGTTCTGAAGGCTGATATCCGTCGCCCGAGGAACGATAAGCGCAAGTAAGGACAATCAAAATATTGATGATCAAGCAATAGGACTCAGGTACACAATACTTTGTTTAAAAAAAAAATTGGTACAAATTTAAACTTTCTTAGATTAACTTTATTGACCTGCTTCATCGAAAGATAACTCAACACAAAACCGTAATAATGATTCAGTACCTACCTACCTAAATATTAAAAGACCATTTTCGAACTTTTCGGTAACATTGCATTTCCATCAGTTTTCTTTCGTAAATTGTTGCGGCAGAGTTGAACTGCTGAAGCTAGCTGGCCAGAGGGGGGGGGGGGGGGGGGGAGAGACGATGCAGTACAAGAGGGGTTCGGTGATGAAGTGAAAAAGGAGCTGGAAATTGATTAGTGTACTGCGGGAGCACTTTAGCTTTTAGCTCTGCCTTTTTCGAGTGTTGTAGTTCCCAGCGTTCCATTAGGCAATTAACAGAAGGTTTCCTACCGCACAATTATCCTCCCTTCCAGTGATTCATTACCAGAAATCCGACATTTTGTTGAACAAACTAATTGATTTTATTAGGTAGTAGAGAACGAATACACTGGATATACATTAGGCTTGAAGATACCAAAGGAAGACAAAATCAATTACACAATACTGTAAAACGACAAACCTAAACGTGACAAATTAGGTACAAAATGAAGAGAAGATAAAAGTACCTAACGCACGATTTCCTTGTGAAAATTGATTCAGGGCAGCATTCGGACAAAGTAGTGTTGTCTTATGTACAATACCAACGGTATCAACCCACTCACGGTTTAGATTGCATGATATTTAGACAAAATATTATTATACGAGCACTGATCCCCAATACCTTTTTGATGCTGGACGGAAGCAGTTAGAATTAATTGAAGTAAAGTAGGTAACTTATGTACATTGATTGGACACGAGTGTTAATATAACCAAGGACACCACATCAATCCAAACCACAGTTCTTCAACACACAACGACCAATTTGACTATTAAGAGCTGCACTCAATATGACAATAAATCAAGTTTCAACCGACACTCAAGTGAGACCTACAAGTGAGTGCCCATGTTTATATACTACCAGCTATTGAATCAGCGTGAACCATTGTTAGTACACTGTTGAACACATAAACCAATATGGCAAAGGTGGCAAGTTAGTGGTTACAGGTTAGAGAAGCAGGCAAGACAAAAACGGGTGGGGGGGGGGGGGCACCATGATTTGTTAATAACTGAATAGTCAGGAAAAAGTTTAGTGGAAATCAGCTTTATTCCCAAATCTGCATTGGAAAAGTACAACTTCTTTACGTCCAACAAGAGGCCATTCATCTGCCACTGCAAGTTAGTTGCTACATACCTTGCATTTGACGAAAAATTTTGTTTGCTACTATGAATTCTTACTTTCTATAACATTAGGAAACATTTTGATTTTTTCTGTCATATTTCAATATGAAAGTTCTAAACTTTGTTTGAAAATTTAAGTTATACCAGTTATATTACGGATACCAGAACTTCTTTATCATTCGATTAAATAGCGAGCTGTTAGTACTTTCCAATACTTTTCTGGGGGGGGGGGGGGAGGGGGGTCATGTTTGTTGAATGCTTTCAAGGGGCTTCCATCGATGTGCAGTTTTTAGGAACAAAGCAATGAGTTGCAGAACTAAACGATCGATCGCCAGGCAAAAAAGACAATAAATCCCTGGCTGCCCACATTTTAGGACTCACCAGACAGTCCCCTGCGCGCCTATACCGTGGGGCCGGAGGTCCCGGAATCTGATGGGCACGGTGAACGACGTCGTGTCGAACTCCCTCGTGTAGAATTCCATAGTCCGAACAATAACTACCTCACTCAAGAACGCAAATCAGTTTTCAGCTCTTCCGCGATAGTCTTTTGTCTCGGGGTATATCGTGACTATTGGATGTATCTAGAGGGAATAGTCACAAAGGGTGTGGCGAACCAAACGCAGAAAAACCAATCACCGTCTTAAAAAGTAAGATGGGGTAATCAGCAACTGAAACAAAATCAAAACGTCTTTTTACGTCCAGGTACGTCAAACGCTCGAAACGAAAACTTCTTTACATAAATTGGTGTAGGAACATCAATCAGATGCCGTAGTTACGACAAAGTACCGGCTAACTTTTGTATTTTGAGTTAGCTTTAATTCAGTTACTACAACGTGAGCGGGCGACCAGAACTTTTATTTACAAAGTTGCGCAAACTCTACCTCATTTGGGGACCTCAAGTAATGAACACTACAAAAATAATGTTGAAAAATGGATGTCGCCGCAATGACAAGGTCGTATGGTTGAGTACTTTTTTCCATAATTTTCTCAAGACTTAGTTACTTAGTTTTCAATGTCACTTTCTCTATATATATTTTTTTTTTTGGAATTTGGACGTTGTGCCAACGTGTTTACTGTTTAATGAAAGAGCGCAATATTGGTAGGTAGGTACATTTTTATACGGCCAATTTTTCATCTGTTCCCTGAAGAGCAAATTACCATCTAAATTTAATTTGTATCAGATAGGGACACAAGGTTACAGTGCTTGATGAAATTTTCGGTCATAATTACCATCAATCCATATTCCTTACTAAGTAGGCCATAGTTGACGGAAATTAGAGTTGTGAAGTTGAAGAAGTATAATAATAAAGATCAAGGTTTAAGACCACGGAAGTTACAGGATACCACCATCTTTGTAGTTACAGGGTAGAAGATACGCCGGGGGAGGAGTAGGTACCTTTAGAATATAGTGTCAACAGAGTGAGCCTGTGACGTCCAAGTTGTGACCCTCACTAGGTAAACACCATGGGGAAAACCTGGAGCCTCATCATTGTCTTTAACTAAATCATTTTAAGCTCTATATTCTATATTACGAATATACGAGAATATGCTCTATATTCTTGAATTGTAAGCTCTTTATGCTAAACAATTTGTAAGCATGACCTTAAACATCTAGCAGCAGTGACAGTTACTGTGAAAAGCCATTAAAACATTAGTTGAAAAGCTGGGAGGGAAACTGAAGACCGTCAACAGTGACAGAATCTTATCGTACAACAGCAGACCCCTAATGATTATAAATGTAGTAGAGCAGCCAATTCCAATATCTCAAGCTCGAATTCAAAGGACTAGTGCTGACAGCCAATTCAAATCGTGACGTCGTTAGATATAAAACAATTTCCCTACCAAAACCCAAACGTGAACCTACCAAAACCCCGAAGCAAATTATCATTATCACGATGATTTTCTACGGACAAAACTTGAAGAACTATAGTTAAAGCAGTTCTCAGCAGTACTAGTAGATTACACTGGTACACTATACTAGTTTCCTCAAAAGAATTTTACAATTGGATTTTACCTAAAAAATTTGGATTTTGAATATTACAACTGCTTTTATAGGGTGGATTTTTGTAAGACAACAATTAGTATCAGAAGTTTTGATTTCTAACGAGTCACCACCAAACTTACACGAAACACAAGAAAATCTATCTTAGGTAAATCCACAAATATAAGACATGAAATTGGCTTTCCAACTGGAATCATAGGTTTTACCAGCACAAAGGGAGCTACCTACAGCTTCAACAGGAATAACCTAAGCAACTTGGTCATATACGATTTCCCCTATTGAAAACCATGATTTCTGTATGATGGTATTATTGTAGTTCTTCTCTCATGCAGAGCTTATACCTTGTTTTATCAATTTATCATTTATAGTGATTCAATTCAGCAGCGCTCCGGCTGCTTGTTTCCCCTAGCACGGACCTAGCCCACTAGGAGAAGGAATTTTCGGAAAAGTTTTATAACCACGTCAATTTTCATATAAATTTTGAGAAGAAAATTGTATTTCATTTCTCCAACGGCCAGACAGTCGCGCAGTTGAAGCAGAAGTCACCTAGCGTAAATAATGTTTTGTACTAACTGTTGAGTTCTTGATATATGAAATATTTTTAGGGAGAACACACGCGTTAGAGTTTTCATACAAGATTGAATATTTTATTTTCACACATGAAAATACCAAACGTAACCACGAGCTTGGGTGGGTGTACAGGCCTACTTATAAACTTCAACACGCGCTCGAGCGGTTCGTTTCCCCTAGCACGGGCCTCGCCCATTAGAAGAAGGAATTTTCGGATAACTTTTATTACCACGTCAATTTTCATGTAAATTTTGGGAATAAAATAAATTGTATCTAATTTCCAACGGCCAGAGAGTTGCGCAACATTGAATGCTGCTCAGCTTAAATCAACACATAAACTGAAAGCGATCATGTTGTTAGTCTGCTCCTAAAAACCTTCGTATATAAATATTATATCAACGGCTTATGTTATTTATAATAAATTAATTAGCCCGTCCTACTCACCTGACTGTACCTTGAGCGCCTTCCCCTAATTTGGTGAGATTTTGATATCTTGTCGGCACTGTGAACGTGGTCTTGTCAACTTCAGTGGAGCAGAATTCCATAGCTAGATAACTCGGGCGAGCAACGTAGTATTTTCACCAATGTTACAACACACATGCACTACCCGCACTGTACTACAGCCATGCGAAAAGTATCGTGCACTAGGGACACAGTACGATAGGTCTACGGATAGTGTGTTCGATAATGTACTAAACAAAAACAAAAATAAGGAGAATCTCGAGATCAGCAACTGAAACAAAATCAACAAAGGAAAACAAAATCAAAAGTGAAACCAGCTGTGCTGAGTTGTGTTGTCATGATTAATATGATATGCATTTTCAACCTAATATTGGTTGAAAAAGAAATGATTTATTGACGATGGTTCGACGAGTTAATCAATTTTATGTGCTTCTAATAACAGTTAATATGGTGTTTTAAAATTAAGAATATACCTAGCTAGGAACTGGGTTGAGCTGTTCAGTGATTTATCCATTTAAGAAAATATATCTTGTTCTCAAATATAACTCCTGACCTTGATCTAGTAGTAACCACTAGAAAGGGTTGCTTACTTGAAAACAGAGAGAACGGAGTGTGATACAGAATTGATAGGATGAATAAGGCTTACAATCACAATCATGACATCAGCGCAAATGGCAATGGTGCATGAAAAAAAGGCTAAGATAAGGCGGAAGGGAACGAAAATGCTCCAAAGGACGAATCAGAAATAGTTGGCAATAACAAATTGTAGGTAAACTGATTTTACAATATTGATTAGTTTTATTAGATTTTCTTGAATGAATTAAGATTCAAGAACCTTTACACCTTTTGTATGTGCATATAATAATATAATATACAATCGATTGTACTAATAATTAGGAAATACCGCATAAAGAACCCAGTTAGTCACGGTTAGTTAGTAATCGCCACCAAAATTTTCAGGTTAGTGTTAATGTCCGATGTACCCGGGACAAACACCAGTGAACTGTTAATTAAAATGATTTCAGAGGTGAAAATCTAAACTTAAATCACAACATAATATTATGGACTAATTTCCACCCACCCCACTTTTTCTTTTCAACCGCCTCAATCATGTTATCGTGTTCGAAAATAATACTGATACATAGATCGTGATACGTGATAGCACCACTTGATTGGGGGAAAAATAACCAATTTAAAACTAGAATCGTCCGTCTACAATTATCACCAAAGTGCAATTATAGGTACGGAGCAAAGTAATCGTGAAATACAATAAATAATGGTATCTATTTCAACAATGAACGTAAAATATCGGAAAAATCTAACTACTAGGTAACCAGCAGGATGCAAACTTGCGGAAATTAATAGCTAATAATTGGACCAAACAGTCCAACAGAATATTCTACGGGATATTTGGTGTGTTTTTATGCAATTCTAAAGTTCAATCGGGCTCACCATACGATGCCTTGAGCTCCTGAGCCAATCGGTTTAAGATTCTGGTACCGTTTGAGGATCGTAAACTTCGTGTCTCCGACTTCCACTGTATAGAACATGGACTGGAGCCGAGACGTCATTTTGCCAGTTAGGAACGGCATGCGCACCTGGAAAAGTGTTAGGCGAATCAGCAATTGGGAAATGGTGAAAGCGAAGAATCAAGTGAGAAGTAAAAGAAACAGAAAGCTAAAAAAACTACTATGTTATTCTACAAACATAGGTAGAACATTTGTAGAATAACATAGTAGTTCTTTTAGCTTTCTTCTCACTTGATAATTATATATAAGCGAACATCATCGACAGATGATCTGCGAACGATTATTTTCTTGACGGCCTGATGAAGGTGCCCTTACATCAATAGCGCTCGCCTGCAGTTCTCGACGTGCCAGTGAAGATGGATTACTCCGGACGGTACATATCTCATCCTAAGGTTCTTCTCAATTACCATAATACATATTTTCCCCCTGTAAACTCACCGCCTTCTGTATCACAAGCTCGCGCTTTTCACCTCTTCTAACTATAGCTCTCTCCATTTCCTCAACCGACCCTTCCCCAACAACATCCCGCCCCTTCATTCCTTCGCACTCCCATAATACGCTATGTTTTTCACAGGGTCGATGCTTTCATGCCTTCTTCCCACTACTCGTTCGTTTTCGTATTTTCTTCCGTCGTGCTCCCTCGAACAATTTTTCTGTTTTCTCCTTGAGAAGCGCTCTAAAGCTTCGTATGATCCTCCATCCCCTTTCCTGAACCTTCGGCTGCGTTACAGAGACGGGCAGGGTGCTTTTTGTGGGGCATTGTTTGCTGTTTCATATCACTGAAGGAACAGGCTGTTTTCCACCTCCCACCCAACCATAGGAAGAATTGCGCATACTCTAAGATGAGCTTTATAACAAAATCCACCATGGTGAGTTACATAGCTAGGCTTCGCCTCGCTGGGGTCTGGATGTTTGAAAAACGGACGACAAACATAAATTTGAATCAATGATAATCATTCAAGTATAAGAAACGTATAAACAAGTATAATTAACGTCAACTCACCACCAATTATAATTCAAGTATAAAAAACCTCAACTCACCATCAACTACCCTGCATCATCAGATGTGGGGGGTGGTGGACGAGCGGAAGGGATGCCACGTTACCACCATTCCCTGCAATAATGGAACGTAAAACAGTTAGGAATTGTTCACAACTGGTAAGCTTATAGGTATTTTATAAATATAGACCATACAAATGACGCTACGAAATGCATGCACTAGTTTTCTTTCTGTTACCACCGTTTTACAATGACCTCCAATAACCATAGATGAATACCTTCAGCCGAAATCAAATTCCGTATCGTTTCGGACTACCCCCGGCTGTTCAAGCATCTTGACTATTTTAACATTTTACTATTGACTATTCAACTTCACATCTGACTATTTTAGCGGACCATCACATTTCAAAAACACGGAAACTTGGGTAGGTAACTTGGATCTACGGGAAAATATCACTCGTCGCAATGGTTCTTGAAAAACATGGGTAGCTTTCTGGTACCTAATATACCTAAAGGTACATGGACGATTCATTATTTCTACTTATGAATATTCTCTCAAGGTCGTTGCATGGTAGATACCAACAAGTTATTATACTTGCTGAGCTAGTATGAAATCAAATCATAAAGTAATCAAGGTCGTTGCGTGGTAGGTACCAACAGTTATTATACCTGCTTCAACTAGTAATAAATCAAATCATACAGTAATGATTAATAAACAAGAGGAAACATGTGAAGATCGCCTATCGATCGTTCTGATTCATTTAAATTTTTCAACTTCTCAGTTTCTCTGTCTCTGCATTTTGTATCGAGTGGCAAGCGTTCAGCATCCTATTGTTTTCATACCAGTTCATATATATCAGGATTCCTACCATCACTGCGGGATCCGAAATAATCCTTCATCGCCTTCATACATTGGACGAGGGTTTATCCAACAACAGGTATGGAACTATTGCCTTCGGAAAGCAGCTAAAATACCTAAACAAAACTATAATACCTACAGGAAGACTATGGTGCCTCAAAACAATCAACCAGGTGTCCTATCGTGAGTAGCTAGAGAAAGGAATGGTACCTACCTGTTACTAAATTCCTTCTTTTCACGTAGAATGAATTATGATTATTGTAGAGAGACCCTAATCCCAATGAGCGAGTGGCAGATGGGAGTATAATTATTACAAGTACGGATTATCTCATTCATTAGTTGTTTCAGCCAACATGGGTATGGACCACTTTTACAAGTTCATTCTAAGGAGGACCTCGACATACTCGGCCGCCTGCGTCCTCGGCGCGCTAGTATTTGAAAGGACGTTCGACATAACAACTGGCTCACTGTACGACATCATTAACGAAGGGAAACAGTGGGACGACATCAAGCACAAGTAAGACAATGGATTAGCTGTATGCCTGTTGGCTATTGCAAGATAATTCCACTTAATAACCTAAAAGCCAACCGATTAGATGAGGATGACTACTACAGAGACAATGACATCTACATTGTAAGCTAGCCATGTTAACATCTAAACTAACTTGTATCTCAAAACAACACACACTTAATTTCAACACTAACTGGAAAACGAACAACAATAACAGTACACAGCTTCTTTCTGAAAATATCAGCCGTAACAATCTATTGGTGTCTAATTGTCTAGTAAGACATCGGCGCGTAGAACAACAAACTAGGTATTTAGATCAGATCTCTAGTCTTTCATTAATGACTAGAGAAACCATTACGAATAGACCTCCACAAAATTATTATTCTTGGTAATTAAACACAACCTTAACCAACGTGGTTCATGATAATCTCTTATTATACAATGAAGGTTTTCAGATCAGAATTTTCGATTTAAGATGGTTAAAATAAAAACGCTTTAATTTAAAACTGTGATTTCAGGTATGACAAGAACTGGAAGCCATTCACGTGGTGAGAAATTTTCTCTTACTGATGAAATGTTGAGTCATTCTATTATTTTCAATTTCGAATCATCTCAAGTTATTCTAATCAGTCGGATTATAGAAATTTTTAGTTCTTCAATAATTAATACGAGAAAAAAAATACCAACCCCCCGATGTTACTGAAATGAGAATAAAATACCGTTCAATTCACAATCGAGGTAATTTATTTATTTATTTATAATAATACGGGCAAGCCCAATACAAACGTACAAAACATAATGATTAGAAAAAAACAAACGAAAAAAACAGGTAAAATGTCCGCATATGACTGTGTATTTACCTGATACTGTTAATGTCTGTCATTATTCCGTAGAGCTACAAAAATAAGACGAATGGTAGCCCAGTGACTTCAGGCCAAAAACGGCTCTAAAAAAACATTAAATGGTATAGCTCTAATTACTGCTGGAAACGTTGTATCAGATATTCCTTATCAATAATCTGAAGACTCCCGAAGTGGGGGGAGGGTCCGTAACCGGCCGCCATCTTGGATTTTAAGTCCCTTTTTTTGTTTTTTGCGAATTACCTTGCACATATATTTCATATATATCGCAATGGTTGATTTTATCGAAAAACTGACAAACCCCCCAAGGAAATAGAATTAAATTCTCTACAAAATCGACTATAAAACGTCGTATCTCTAACAATTTTTGAGATATACCGCTTTTAAACTGAATATTATTGATATTCAGTGGAAAATGGGACAAGAAGTAGAGTGTTACCCTCAAATAGGTACATAATATTCCAAATCCTGATATTAATATTGTAATATATAAGAGGTGGAGTCCGGGGGGGGGGGGGGGTTTGGAGGGAATGAAGACGCGGGAGCGGGAAGGGGGTCGTGATGTACAACTTCATAGATTCTTAATAATATGCTCCAATAATGATATATGCCATGTAATACACAGGTGATATTTGCGAAGTCCATTTCTATAAAAATTTTTATGAATAATTATACTTACGTGATGAATATTTAATAGTTATAAATAATTTTATTTTATGGTAAGAAACAATAAAGTCAGGGAAATATAAATACAGGTAATCAGCAGTTTGAAAAACAAAATTTATTGTAATAACAGAACTAATAAAATAATAGGATGAGTAAATTATTAAATTATTAAACTGTAAATTATTAAACTGTAACATTAAACCAAAACCTAATGTGTGATGTTTGAAAAAAGTACGATAACTCATACATTAAATCAAAAAGCTCTAAGTCTTCAGGAATCTCCCTCCTCATCTTCTTCGGTTGCATTCGTGAGTCATTACTTCGATGTCTAACAGCAGCCATTACTGCATGGGAAAGGAAGAGTACTTCACTTTGCCATGCAGTAGTAGTGTAGTATTGCTTTGCAATAACTCCTGCACTCTTTTTTGGGAACACAAAATGATCCACAAATGTTGTTAACGTGGCAGGGATATTTTTGTCGCAATCAATGAGGAAATTTTCTGGAAGAGGGTACACACTGGTATCAGCAACAACGGGGCATACGTCCTCTTTCAAAATAGCTGCCGGAGTCAGGACGAACGTTCACCATTTGCAGACTCATTGCTTATTTTGTACCAAGAATCTGATATGATAGCCTCCCCCAAATCTGCGCATAGCTACGGCGGTACACGATGCTGTGTTTCACTAATATGATTTTTTCCCCATATTTATGGACGGAAGTACACTGAACTCAAGATTGTATGAAAATCATGAGGAATTTTTTTAATAAACTCAACTGTTGTCGAAATATTTGTAAAAACAAAAAACAAAAAACCTTAAATCCAAAGTGGCGGCCGATTCCGGATCTCTTCCCTTTATCTCGGGACTCCTCACATTATTGATTCCAACATTTACAGCAATAATTAGAACTATACCATTTAATGTTTTTTCTTTTCCTAAAGTCACTGGACTATGGAACTGATCTAATTTGGCAAATGAATAAGTGATGAGAAGACCATAACCAAAAATAACATGGATGGAGTTGAATAATAAGGCACGTTATCGAGGAAATTCTATATAACTAATATATATAACTAATTCAGTGGTATCCGGAGAAATTCCCGGAACCAATTCCCGTTCGTTCGACGCGTTTTGGTCAGACGATGATGGGAAATTTATTGGACTTTGTTTCTGACAAAAAGATGGCTCTACTGACTTTCAGCTGAAATCTTCACATACTTAATGAAACTCCGGAATGGTTGGTACATTGACGTACCTATCGTAGTGATGTTATTCCAGCAAGTGTTAAGAAAACGTTCTAGCTTCAAAACAGTCAAGTGAACTATTTCAACGTCTGAATTCAGGTAACTGCAGAAAATGTAAACACTCAGGAAGGGAATTCATGTAATTATTATGAAGGGAATTAATGAAACATTTCGGAGTTTCATGCGATCACGATCACCCTTGAGATCATTGAACAGAAATGGGCATCAGTGAAGTATTTCAACGCTGTAATAATTGTAGATTCTGGAGTCAATCATGCCCGTGGAGTGTCGTTTTCCGGTGATTTGTATGAAGAATTCCAACCACATCACCATTACGAGCTGAACACATCGTGATCGTAGCACAGTGAAAGCCAAAATAAGCGCCCTCTGAAATAAGGAAAGAAGACTTGGACAATAGCTCAATTCTCACAGGAATCTGCCAGTGGCTACTTGAGTGACAATATTCAGTGGTTTCATTTTGTATTTTCTTTGCTTGGTAATTTCTAATATAAAAATTTTCTTTGTACTAACCAAGCCAGATACATACCTACCCATGATAGATATTGATTTCTAAATCTTCAAATGGAAAAGAAAAAATGCCTGCATTTTATGATTTTAGGAAGGAATTAAGAAATAGTGGTTTTGACATCCACAGGCAGTAGTTAGGATTCGATCATTTATTTTCTAAAAGCATTTCCTTACGCTTGTAAGTCCTGTATCATTGCCACTAGTATTCTACGGTTTACAAGAGCTTTTGGTTTTACGTGTAATTAGTGATAGTTTGGTGTTCCTATAACGTGGCCTTCTAGTCGAGATTATTTGACAGTTCAGGTACAGTAAGATGAGTAGAAATAAAACTGATTTTATGAATAGATGGAGGGATGTGAAAATGCGGTGAAACTCCAACCCATTAAATCACGTGCGGTTCATGAAATCAAGTAAGTTGTTTTGGGATCCTCTCTAAGCTTGAGGGACAAATGTTATTTTGGATATTTGTTAATAGGGTGTTAACATGTTTTTTTGTTTTGTTTTGTTTTTTTGGAACAGTTATGGGCATCGTCCGGCGCCTAGCTCCAAAAGCCGCCACCATGTGGCAGCACCAAAACGAGCTGAACTTACCTTCGCTCTGCTTCCTTTAATAACTGACCGATTTTCAATGTGTAAATTGCAATGGCTTCAGAATCAGCAAAAATTTCCGCAAATCGGTTATGATATTTAGAATTTCAATTCTATGCTGATTCTGAATCCAATGCAATTTACATATTGAAAACCGTTCAATTATTAACGAAATAAGCGCGAAGATAAATTTGCCCTCGACGGTGTTGCCATCTGTTGAATATTCATACAAGTTTTTTCCGGGCTATTTCCCTTTAATGCAGTTAACTATACAGAAGGGTTGTCCACACAGAAAATGATGAAGCGTCTTCGAAGAATTCATGTCATTCTGAGGTACATAAAATTATGTTCTCCCAACTCTCACCGATCATTCAGGTAATTGCGTATGCATGAGCCCTGACAATTCAATAAGATGGGTAACACAGAACCAGATTTATGAGTGTCAGGTATCATACTTGCTCATGTGCAGAAGGTTAACCAGATTTTGGATGGAAAGGAACCATCAGGGGACCAACCCGCATGTATATCCCTTTACCTTTTGGTAAGATATTAATGGTTACAAGAAACTGGATACAGAAAGAAATACAGACACGGAACAAACTTTGATCTTTGAAGTCTGAAACTCCAAATGCGAGAGGAAACAAGACATCAATGTTTATCGGTGTGTTTGTGTAAATACCGGTAGGTAGGAAGGAAGCAAAGGAACGACTTGAAAAATCCTTTTGAAGCCATGAAAGACTGTTGAGGGTTCGGGTAGAAGTTACCTCGGCCACATGAAACGGTTAGACAATTTTGCCAAGTAGGTACCCAACACCCCTGCCAAAACGTCATTAGCATATGCTTAAGCTCCGGCACGTCAACGACACGGGAGGATTACGGAATGAAGGGATCCCGGAATCTCCCCGTTCTTCGAGGCAGTATCTCTGCATCCCATTAAGCCTGGGAGTTTAATCTCATTCGGATCGGCATACCCTTCTAACTCCTCCCCCACCATTTCCAAACGCTCTACCATCTCCACTAAACCCTCTCTTTTCACGTCCGTAGCCCGCACATGAGGGAACGGTTCGATCTCTTCCTTCCGAGTCACTGGGAGATGTTGGGGGGGATTGGCCTTGTGGGAAGCATTCTCGTGATGTTGCAAGGTCAAGACCCTCCCATTTCAGGTGTCTCCCCCAAGTACTGCTAAGAATCCTCAGGGGTCCCTTCATACCTAGTCGTCCCGCAGTCCCCTTTATCAATCAACACTTTTCAGATCCATCATTATGCACATCTTCGTAGTTGAATTTCTAAGCCTCTCCATGCAAGAAAAAAAACGCAGAAAAGTCCTTGTCAAATGGGTTTATTATTCTATGGAACATACCTACAGAAATTTTTGCTGTTCATTTATTGTTTCTTTCGCGTGAAATAACTGAAATACCTATTTCTGATGGTTTCCACCAATTATGGCCTCCAAAACACAAATTAGGTACGCTCCATTTTTTTCTTTCAAATTATCTTTGATCATTGGTAGTGCAACTTAATCGTCTTGATTCACGTGCTGACAATTATTCTAGTGCTATTATACAAATTGATGGTGGTTTCCGACGACTTCCCAGGTTTTTGACTCATAAAAAATCCATTTTGGGAGCTGAACAATGGTAGAACCTCAATTTTCCACTCTTCGGTCAAAATCTTCATATTCGGTCTTCTCGTCCCCAAGAACATGGAAAACGATACCTCAAAAGCTCATTTTACTAATATGTTACTAAAACACAAAAAGTACCTATTTTTATACACATTTTCACTCATAACACCCCTGGATATATTCCGATCGGGCTGAAAAGTTTTGGGACACAACTATGGCCCAAATGGAGCATGTGTGCGAAGAACGAATTTTTTAGACCGAAAATGAAGCCGGTACACGTGATACGGCGGACGGCGGACGGACATTGCATTTTTGGAATCTACGCACCTTGAAACGGAAAAGAAAATATTTTGAGGGGGTGTTATAAAAATTGTTTGCTGAGCGAATACATAGGTGTATTATTCACAGAATAATAAACCAAAAAGGAGCGTACCTAATTCGTGTTTTGGGGGCCAAAATTGGTGGAAACCACCAGAAATAGCTATTTCAATTATTTTATATGAAAGAAACAATAAATAAACACCCAACGTTTCTGTAGGTATGCCCAATAGAATAATAAACCCATGTGACAAGGACTTTGCAGCGTTTTAACATGTTAGTAACATGAGCTTTTGAGATATATTTTCCATGTTTTTGGGGACGAGAAGACCGAATATGAAGTCGATTTTGACCAAAGAGTGGAAAATTGAGTTCTACCAAATGTTCAGCTCCCAAAATTGATTTTTTTTTTATGAGTGAAAAACCTGGTAAATTGTCTGAAATCACCATAAATTTGTATAATAACACTGGAAAAAGTGTCAAAACTTGGATCAAGACGATTAAATGGAACTATCACTGATCAAAGATAGTTTTTTAAAAAAAGTGTTTTCGGGGCCAAAATAGTTATTTCAATTATTGCACATGGAAGAAACAATAAATGAACATTTCTGTAGGTATGTCCAATAGAATAATAAACCCATGTGACAAGGACTTTGCAGCGTTTTTGGAATCTACGCACCTTGAAACGTAAAAGAAAAAAAATTGTGAGGAAGTCTTATAAAAATTTTTTGATGAGCGATTATATAGGATTCACAGAATAATAAACCAAAAAGAAGAAGAAAAAAAACTTCAGAAGGTCCGTGCTATTTGGCAAAACACACAATATTTACCCCTAAATATCACGTTCACAACACTCGAATTGATCCTTAATTAGTCAGCCACCACAAACTTCAATGTCGTCATCAGGAATCACAATCATTGAGGCATGAGGATTATGTAAAGGGCTTACTACTTTGGATATTATCATAAGTTCAAATTCCGACACCGGACCATGCTGTTGCAATTAAACCAAAAATTTCTAGTAGGTCTACCGGTCTACCAGGTCTACATGCCTTTCTGAAAAGTTTATAAATCCTTTCAGAAAATTCTTCTGAATTCATCCCCAGATTAACTTTATGTGCAGGTGCAGATAATTATTATTACCTATTTACAAATTGTATTCTAATAACAAACATATAAGAGGGCGATAAATAGATGATAATGCAGTAAATTGAAGGACAGATTGTGTTGGGCTATTACTTTGAAAATTCGCTCATTTGGTTTTTGTCATGAGGTTGTGGTGAAAACTGTACACAGAACTTTTGTTGATCCAAAATGTTTAATACAATGGAAATATGTGGTGAACCCACAAACAAATAAATACAGTATTAAATGTTAATGCTAAGAAAAAACGTCGAGTTGTTCTGGAAAGAAAATATAAATCTCAAAGAAAATATAGAAGTCACGACAAGAAGCGAGTGCTACAGCCAAACTAGCATTGTTGCGAACGCTGGAGGGAGAGTGGGTGGTTCAATCATTCTGACCACCGTGCGACACAATGGAGTTGGGAACATTCTTGTTTATCAGTTCAATATCAAACTTTATCCTATTACGACTATAACAATCTCCGAAGAGCTTTCCGCGACTCGCTGCCACCTCCAAGAGCTACCTCTTATAACAGCCTGAAAGGAGGCTTTCTCCATCTCGCCCAGACATGCAATAAGGAAAAAATAGTTCCTAAGATTCGATAATTTGTCAAACATTAGTACGCACGTAATCCCATGATCACAGAAACAACTAACACTAAGATGCGGTTTTACTTATAAACTTAGAGATGAGAGCGCTGGCGAGTAAACGATCAACTTCTGAAGAATGACCTGACGTAATTGTATAAACCTACTCATGCAACTACAGACCTATTTTCCACTATTCACTGGGTATCTACCACGCTCCATTAATACTTCTTCTCCAAATTATGATTTTACATCAGGGAGGGTTACACTTCGAGTGTTTTGCGTTTCGAAAACCTCTCAACAGAGGAGTGAATTGAGTGCCGTCAGATGGCATATTCAATAGAGGTAACTATTGAAAGAAACAGGTGGATCGAATTGAAAATATTTCCCAGGAGACCATAGGATTCACAGGATGATGAAGGACCTGCACTCTATCCTGCTCAACAACGAAGGGGCTATGTAGCAGCGTATGGTGGAAGGGAGCTTGGACTCCGCCCGTGTGGTCGTCGGAGATGTCGTTCTTGTGGCCTGGTCCTGGAGGATAATAAATTTTGTTCTCCTCACCATCGTAATGTGTATTCCGTGGTGGGTTCGGCTGACTGCACATCCACGAACTGCGTATACGAGTTGCCCTGCAGGCATTGTGAGGGATTTTATGTTGGGAAAGCAACGACACCGTTGAACTTCCGCATCAATAACCATCGAGCCTCTGTGAGACTCAACACCAACCAGCCTGCGGGTCGCCATGCCTTCGAGGACCACCACACTTCTTTTGATGATTGCTACCGGGTAAGGATCCTGAAGCGTTTACCTCCGTCTACGCCGAATCCGAGGGTTGAGGAAAGTGAGGAAGCCCACATTTCGGTCCTGGGTGCGCACCGGCCTCCGGGATTGAACACTTACACCTAGGGCCCATAATAATTTGTTTTTTTACTTGTTTTCATTTTTATTTCAAGTTTATCAATTTATATATATATATTTATATGTATACTTTTTTCCCCATTCGAATATTCCTTTGTTTATTTCGTTTTTTGCTTCATTTACTTCATGTTTTACTATTATTTGTACCCCACCCTATCCCACCACCATTTACCCCATCCTTCTTTTCATCCCTGCTTTTCTTCGAGGTGGTGGACTGCTCAGACCACCACTTGTCTCTCCAGTCTGCCGACGACACTGAGTGCGAAACGTTCTGACGTAGTGTAAGTTCTTTCTCTGTGTCTTTCTCTGTAGAGGAAATACAACCCAAGAGCGATTGCCAAACTTACGTCCTAAAGTATCTTAATTATTTGGCCACACGAAAATGAACGTTTACCAGAACACTGGGCGAATAAAGAGAAAAATGTAAGAGTCCTCTTCATAGTGACTTTGTTCATACGAGTATATGCCTTCGTATATGCCTACCCGTAGCACACCGCATCATCATTTCAGCATTTTGTTCTATCTCATCAACTTATTCACCCTGCCTTTATTGCTGGATAATTAGGATTTACTCCCAAGAATACTTTTTTTTTACGTGCTTTGCATCTTCATCAGGTGGCCAACTCGGTATTCGGGAGTTTTTTAGGAAAAATTACTTCACCACCCCCAGACGTTTATTACCGTTCGCGAACTCGCATTAATCAGCGCAGTCTAATTAACAGACCTTTTTTAAGTTCATAAAAGAACTTCCAAATGACAATTTATATCTTGCTAGCTACGAAATTATTCATAATTCGATTCAACCTTAACATGGAAAGATGATTTAATTTTGCTTCCTCCATACAGAGAGTTGGAGAAATAAAATAGGTAGGTAGATATTGATTGTTTTTATTTATGTTTTAATATGAATACCAAACTATGTGTGATTTAATACAGTCGCTACTTGAATTTGTGGGGATCTCAAACTGTTTTCCAGGTCCCAACCCCGCCCATAAGCTCAACGCTTCGATAACTAGGACAAACTAACGATAAGTCGACGAATGAGAAGTAGGTCGAAGTGCGGGAGGGGACTCATAAAGTCGAACAAATAAACGATATTCTAACCAAATCGACTATATTATTATGTCGCTGACGGCTATACCTAGTTATTTTTCAGCGGGATAATCAATTTTCTTTCACGACTGATAACGGAGCAATAACAATACGTAAATGAAGTTACTGTTACAAGAGGATAACTCAGAGGTAGCCATACGCCTCAAATATAGTAAGAACCTGACAGGGGCACGTAATTATGTGTTACCAACAAAATATCCCTGTGAGGGAGTCACGATTTATGCACGGGAAAGGGAGCCGTTCCCCCACGAACTTGAACAGACTTGTCTGGATTTTCGGTAGGTAAGGTGACTGGCGGAGGTAGAGTGGCGTGAGCTTATCAATATTTGAGGTGGCTTCTGCCTTTGACGTGATGTCACTTCCCGCGAGATGCTCCTGTAAACCGGCGTACTTTCCCTCTCTTTACCAGACAACCAACAATGCGATTATTCTTGAAGTTTAAGAGCATCCTGGGAAGTGGCAGGTCCTTCAAACGCGGACGACATTGTCAATCGAAAGCTTCAATATATACATACATGCTTGCACGAAATCGGATGTTCTATTAAAACTATTTACACATAGGTCTACGAACACCACAAGACGTACAATATGAGAATTGTGGATCTATACTGAACTACTGCTAGGGAGTAGAGCCAATATTAATAACACAGCAACCAAAACCCATTGCACAATGTACCGATAGGTGATAGGCTGTTCCGCCGAAGTTCTCATTTTTATCGGTTCTATAAGGAAATATCACGCTGATGTTCCTAAACTAATACAGTCGACTTTTGATACCTAATTAGAATATAATGATAATTTGAGCCAATCGCTTAGTACCTAGCATGGAAAACAAGCAATATTTCGACCAATTGGGGGAGAAATAGCCGATCGGGGTGGAGTGATTTTGTAATATTGAAGTTGGTTAAAGTAGCACATCAAACACGCACACATATATTAGCGATCAAGGCGCTAAAATGATACTAAGAACGCACGACCGGACAGTCGTGCAGGTCAACTGTTCACCCAGCGTATAATGTAGATTCTGTCACACGTAGGATTCGTTGGGATTCAAAAGACGCGTGGGTATCGAGAAATTCAGTAGCTAACAAAATGTATTGTTGTTCGCCAAAGACGCAAGCCTTTGAGACCCTGATAAGAAATACCTCAAAGCTAATTAATTTCCTTTTGTTGCTTTATATTATCAAACTTCAGTAACTTGATTTGATGCCTCTGAAAGGTTACGGGCGCACTTCAACTTCAGCAGGTTTATGTTTTCCATTCTTTTACAAACTTTGTTTTGTGTAGGTACTTCCATTTTTGAGGAAATTGTTCGTGAATTCTTCGTCCCTTTCATGAACGAGGAATTCCGAGAAAATGAAGAAAACGTGGACAAAAACTAAAATACCTACAAAAAGAAAAGGTTTGTAAAAATGAAGACATGAACACTCAAACACAATAACTGATATGCTACCTTATGAATAACCAACAAGTGTAACCAAAATTCGTTTAAGTGAAAGTATTCAAAGGCAAACTGATAAGTATCTAGGGACGCGGGAGCCCGCCAAGAAAAACGAAAACCTCCAAAGGGACCAAGAACACTGTTACACATTAGAACAAGTAGCCCCCCCCCCCCCGTAAAACGTCACCCTGGGGGTCTCCGGTGTTGATTTTTCACACACCCATTCTCGAGGGGCCTCGCTATTTTTCACGCTTGTCTAGTTGTCGTTTTCGTTCTTTGACAGAACATAACGGATCGAGCTGAAATTTAATTTCACACACACACATTCGTTATGCTCCAAGGAAGTGCCTTTTGTGCATCCCCCCCCCCCCCCCATCATTCAGAGTTGAAATTTGGCAAACTTGTTCACATGGGCTCCCTGTGGAAGTGCTCAAAATCTGAATCCGATCGGTCAATTTTTCTTAAGTAAGCAGTTCCTGAGAAAAATGCAAAAAACATGTGACCTCCCCACCACTGTTGTAAAAATTACCAACCGCCAAGTAAACCTCCTCAGCGGCAATAAGGATTGATACCCATTTTGAACGCCACACGGCGCTTCTCACCTGACTCTTGGATGTGGATATGGACCCCCCCAGTTAGATATGTGTAACCAACCCTTCACGAACCTGTTCCTTCCGAGGGTTTTCGCCTCGGGGAGGGGGTCGTAGATGAACTAGTAAATTTAAAATTAGCGAAATCTAATAAGAAACTATTGTTGCCAACCTTTTTGAATCTAAAACATTATATTTTAAAATTGATACATCTTATAGCAGGGGGCCAGTCGCAAATTTGCGAGACGCGGCCAAAAAAAGGGACTCTTACCGTTATTGTATATACTGCTTTAGAAGATCGGGGATATTCCGCAGATATAACCAGTTCAGATTCGACATTTCAACTTTTAGAAAACGGGCGTCAAAATAATAATCATTTGGTACTCCGGAAATCTAGTCAAAAACTCAGTCGTGTCTGCGTGATTGCAAATTTCATTACACAATCCCATGAGCCTTGGACCTTGAGCTCAAGACAGATAGATAATCAACATCAGACACTCATATGACAAGAGTTGGGTCGGTAGGAGGTGCAGCGTTTCAGTGAGGTAAGGTCCGCGTGAATAATGAGCGCTGGATCATAATCAAACATTGCAAACAGCGTGGAACCAGGGCAACGTTTGCGAAACGAAAATTGAACAATGAAGGAACATCGATACAATGTTTGATGTAGCGGTGTTTCCAAACATGAGGGAAATCATTCACAATGAAAAGCTGGGTGAGTCTACGACCACGTACCATTCAGAACAGCTTTATCAAATAATTGAGTATCCGGATTGTATCAATTTATTCATATCCACCATAATCAACTCTAACGTGAAATTTAAGGGTTACACAGTTTTGCAATACCTAGTAGAACCATACCATCAATCCGGAATTCACTGGGACAAGCAATTTTTTATTCATATAAATATATTATATCGTCGAAGAAGTGGAACTACTTGTCATGATCCCTCAATACCCGAAGGTCAAACTACGGGAGGGTCGGGAGAACGTGATGAAACTGAAGATTCTTCTGAACTACTTTCAAGAGAGTGGTCATTATCAATTGATCATAAGCATGCATTCCCAACCACACTTTCTTCAAAGGGCTTAACGAAACAGCTAGATAAGTAGGTACTATAGCGAATTCTTCAGAATAGGAACCTTCCAATTCAGGAAATGTTATTCTAATAACTGGTGGTAATAATTGGTGATGAAACGACTCCCCTGTGCTGTTGAGTCAACTCTAGTGACAGGTTAGTTAGCAACCGTACTATTTATACACGATTCACGTTCCAAGTTCTCATTTTGGTTTATTTTCATTAATGAACCTTTGGAGGAAAGCCTGGAGGATTTAGGCAGCGATGCCGCTTTCTAACGAGTCCACATGCGCCAGGACTTCAACGATTTTCCTCACGACTTCTTGTTAGCTTCTAATAATACTACCCGTAGATCAGCAATAATCAGCGTCCCTCGCCATCCTGGCGCTCATCATTATCAACAAGATATTAAGTCACTATCAAATCAAATTACTGAATTCCACGGTTTTCTGATTCTTCCCCGAAGTTCCAAATTACATACCCAGGTAGGACCATTATTTTTAATGCAAAGGCAAACGAGCGAGGGAAAAAGTACAAACATAACTTACAATCTACAAGGCAGGGATATCGGACACAAGTGTTGTAGTTATGGCAGAAGGTTTACCTACGGATGGTCGTTGCACTGAAGAGTGAAGTCAACTTCAAAACTGTTTTTACATCATGGATGTGTAATAATGGTGAATTTAATTATATTCATCAAATTCATCGAAAAGTTCGTAGATCGAGAAGAAGTTCGAAGATTCGTAGGCAGATCTGAACTTGAGCTCGTGGTTGGCAACACTGGGGTCAAGATAGAATAGCAATCGAAGCTACTGCTAGAAAGCGCTGAGTCCAAGCTGGTGTTTGAAAGAAACGGGAGGAAAGCTACGGGTAGTATTATAGGGGCTATCCAGAAGTGGAGAAAAAAATCGTCCAAGTCCTGGCGCAAGCGCACTCGCTAAATCCTCCAGACTCTCCTCATGAATTAATAGCCAAATAGTTGCGGAGAGCTTGGTCTGACATCCTAATGAATGATCAATAAATCACCTTAAGGGTTAAATGTGTTGGGGGGGGGGGGGGGGTGTTAGATGGGTCAACTAAAAGGGTCAATGTAGCACTATGCCGCAGTAGCTTGAGCGCCGCATTTCTGTATTTAATTCTTCCAGTTTTATTCGCGAGGGCTGAACTCGTTCGGTTGAAGTGAAAGTGGAATTGAAGGCTGACGGTCACAGAATGGACTGCGGCGAGGGATCGCGTGAAAACCAAGGGAAGGGAGCTTTGAAATGGAATCCAACTCCCAGCCGGCTGTCAGAAACTTTATGGTAGGTAGCTAAAGAAAAAGTCGAAAATCCCTCGGCATTTCAGCAGCCGTCGAATGGTAGTTGAATTGGGTAAACGAATAGCCAGTTGCATTTGTTGAACAACGGTAGTGGGGACAGGATACAAAGCTTCGCTACAACCGCAACAACTCAAGAGAATTCGATACCAGGATGGAAGGGGGACTGCATTTATTCGGCACGTGGGACTCACGAATCCCGTCGCTGTTTCCGCAATCGCGTATCGCAGCTTCCAACATTCGCTTCATCCGCCTCCGGATTTTCGCCTAATTTTTTTCTGTGAAGAAAAAAAATCAAAACTACGGGAAAATGGTAGTACCTAGTATGAAGCCTGTTTTCAAAGATGTTAGCGTTACTTTGTGGCAGAGTGTAACAGTGGGGGCGAACCCTCGAGAGTCCCCCTCCTAGACCAGCGAGATTATCACCGGTAAAGAAGGGATATCGATTAGGCTTCCCCAAGCGACCCCGTCTCCACCGGAAGAAAAAATATATCGAGAACAGCCCACACTGTTACACTCCTCCCCACATGACATACTTCTGGGTAGAAAGGGAAAAGGGGGAATGAAAAGTAGTATGAAGTTTTGGTTCAGGAAAATACATCTGAACAACTTCAAGGTGACTAACCTCCATCGTAATGGTACTACCTCAATAATATTTTACTGGTGGAGAACAAAGCTCCTACATACGAGTATTGGCGGATAACGTTGTCAGACGTTGTTGTCCAGTGAATTGTGCTCATCTGGGCAACCTCTAGGTCTAGGTGATCAAGCTCCATCGTTGGGATGGAGCAACTATTGGGACTTGTCAATTGGGACATGGCATCAGTCTCCTTCTAATGAGCTCAGTACATTTTAATTATACTGAAAATCTAAAAGGGGGAAAGGGGGTTGGAAAGCCAATAGATGTATGTATTATCAAAGGGACAGGTTGTTAGTAAAGGAATCCTTCCGGGAAACCTTTGGGCTTATCCTTCTGGTAAGCCCACAAAAAGTGGATGGAGTATGGTGAAATGCTCAGAGCATACTACCGAACCACGCTCTGCTACCATGTGACAGAGTGAAACAGTGGGGGCGGACCCTCAAGAGTCCCCCTCTTGAGGGCGAGATTATCACCGGTTAAGAAGGGATAGCGCTTAAGCTTCCCCAAGCGACCCCGTCTCCACCGGAAGAAAAAATGTATCGAGAACAGCCCACACTGTTACAACTTTTTGAATGACGGAGATTAAAAGTTGAAAGAAAAAAGTTTAAAAAAAAGCTGCGAAGTCCACACATGGGTTCAGATGGGTTTATTACTCTATTGGATGTACCTACAGAAGTGCTGGAAATACATTTACTGTTTCTTTCATGTGTTCAATTTATTATTAAAATAGCTATTTTTTATGGTTTCCACCAATTTTGGCCCCAAAAACACGATATAAGCTCCTATTTTTGACAAACTATCTTTGATCATTGATAGTGCCATTTAATTGTCTTGATTCACCTGTTGAAACTACTTTTAGTGTTATTATACAAGTTTATGGTCATTTCAGACGATTTCCCAGGTTTTTGACTCATAAAAAATGAATTTTGGGAGCTGAACCTTCGTTAAAACCTCAAGTCTTCACTCTTTGTTCAGAATCAACTTCATTATTCGGTCTTCTCGCCATAAAAAACACGGAAAACGATACCTCACAAGTTCATGTTCACTAAAACCTCGAAAACAATCTTAAATGCACATTGAGAAGCATATTCTAAAGGGGTGCCACGACAGTGCCTATTTATATTGAAAATGCAGTATTAAAAAGCATAATATACCTCTATAGCAGTAGTTTTAATGACACCCATTCCAATGATTGGGACGAATTTACACCTTGGGTAACCGTACAATTCATACAGCTCTGGAAGAGTTTGTATCGTGTTACCTTCACTTGAGGAGCACTACCTCAGGTAATAAAGCGACTGACGAACTGTAATAAAGTGTAGAGAGAGCATCAACAAATTCACAGAACTACCCTTTCAATATTATGTATCAAGTGCTAGAGGTATCGATTACAGTAACAGTTATCTTTGGTATGTAATTCAGTGACATTTAACGTGACAGCTGTCTGGTGTAATGGAGGTATCGCATGCAGCAGAGTTCGGTTTCCTTTTAGTAGATTCCAACAATTGACCTCAACACTCATTCTCCTCCTACTGGTCTCTTGTGAAGTTAGTTGTGAAGTACATTGATGAGGCCACATCTCATTCAAAGATTAAATTTTTAAAAACCGGCCAATCACAAACGCTGCAGACTATTACACAACAGTTTATTATTTACCTGTACAGATGCCCCTTCAGCGTAGATCAATGAATTCCATTAGCATGAGACCCTGATCTAGTAGGGTCGTTTTTTTCTGAGGACACCTTCCTACCCACCTACACTTCAAAAAATCCTCAAGTTCGAAATCAATTTTAGAGCGACATAAAACTATACGGTTCTGCTAAAAGTTTTCGAGCTACGGTGCGGCGTTCCGAAAAATGGCAACCCCTATCATTTTTGACCCAAAGATAACTGAACGCCGAGCTTCGCGGACCAACGAGACCCAAAATGGGACCAACAAACAAAATGTCACTAATTCTGATTCATGGTAACTAAGGAAAGTGCCAAGTATGGAGTACGGATAGAAATTTTAGCATGAACATGCTTTAGCCATGACCAAACTACCGAAAAACATTACGGATGTGAGTTACGCGAGAAGGGAACGAAAGTAGCCCGATACCGATAAACATCCATTGCTAGTGAAATTAATAGCTAGCTTTGTTTTCTCTCCCCCTCATCTTACGGAGCTGAAATTTGATAGAGAGCTTTCATAGGACTGTTGAGTACAAATGACAAGACAGGGTCCCTCCCCGATCAGCTGAGTGAGCCCGTAGGCTAATTTCTCTCCCCCTCATCATTCAAAGTTGAAATTTGACAGGTAGCCTCCTTAGGACTCCTGGGTACGTATGACATGATGGGGTCCCTCCCCGATCAGCTGAGTGAGCCCTTAGGCGAATTTCTCTCCCCCTCATCATTCGAAGCTGAAATTTGATAGGGAGCCTCCTTAGGACTGCTTTGGGTACAAATGACAGAATGGGGTCCCTCCCCAATCAGCTGAGTGAGTTCTTAGGCTAATTCTCTCCCCTTCACCCTACGAAGCTGAAATTTGATAGAGAGCCTCCTTAGGACTGCTATGGGTACAAATGACAGAATGGGGTCCCTCCCCAATCAGCTGAGTGAGTTCTTAGGCTAATTCTCTCCCCTTCACCCTACGAAGCTGAAATTTGATAGAGAGCCTCCTTAGGACTGCTGGGTACGCATGACAAGGTGAGGTCAATATGATATGGGGTTACCTAACAACGTTTACTCGTAGTCACGCATGACTAATGAATGATATGGAAAACTGAAATGGGCAACAAAATTTGTAGTGAGGTGCAAGCTGCAGAGACTGCAGCATATAAAGTTTTTCCATGCACGATTTGTAACCTGGTTGAGGTTGTATCTTGGTGAATACAACCTCAACCAAACGACATTTAGCGTTCTCCAATCGATGATTCGCATTCTCCAATCAATGATTTTACGTTCTCCAAACGACATTTGGGGGGTCCAACGCGAATTTAGCGTTCCCCAATCGATATTTCGCGTTCTACGATTCATGCCTTAACATACTATCTAGGATAAAGAGAACCAAGCATTCCGAGAATCAGCAGTCAGTGAAACAGAAAAAATTAAGACGCTTTTTTAGACGCTGTCTCTAAACAGTAACATCCGCGGGGGGGGGGGGATTCCATTTTCGGATTCTACCTACCTTGAAACGCAAACTATAAAATTTTGAGTGTGGTTAAATTTTTTCTTTTCTTCATGCTCGTTTCAAAGGGTCATTACTGAAAATAATAACCAAAAGCACTTGATTATGGAAAGTATTACTGAAATAGTAATATTGACTGACCGACTAGGAACTGAATAGTCCGAGTGAGAGAGATGGATTACTAGATCGTTGAGCGATAACAACAACAACTTTGCGTTTACTGAAAATAATATTGCTATAAGACATAAATCAGACTAATCTTCCTAGAGAAGAAAATGAAGACAAGTACAATGATTATGAGAGATCCGTAAAAAAGCCACAGCATAATTATTATAGGCAAGTACGATTCATCAGTTGAGAGGTAGTTACCTCAACGGTGGGATTAGTAAGATATATCTAATGACTAGTGAGTAATGACAAACTACCATCATTAAATCAAAAACGACAATAATATTTTCCATGTCTTATTATTTTCGACAGTTGGGTAGGTCTATTAGGTCCCGAGTCACCATTCTACACTACTTTTGAAGATTTTATATCAACTGGATAAAATCAAACAAACTTTATTTCAAACAAAAAACGCTGCAAAGTCCTTGTCACATTTTTGAATCTAGGCACCTTGAAACGGAAAAGAAAAAATTTTGAGGGGGTGTTATAAAAAATTTTTGCTGACCGAATACATAGGTGTATTATTCCCAGAATAATAAACCAAAACAGATAAGCGACTTTATATCAAACAAAACTTTATATCAAACAAAAAACAGGTTTATTTCAAACAAAAACGCTGCAAAGTCCTTGTCACATGGGTTTATTATTCCATTGGACCTACAGAGATGTTGGCTGTTTATTTATTGTTTCTTTCATATAAAATAATTGAAATAGCTATCTCTGGTGGTTTCCACCAATTTTGGCCCTCCTTTTTTTTTTAAATAAATTATCTCTGATCATCGATAGTACCATTTAATCGTCTTGATCCACCTGTTGACACTTTTTCCAGTGTTATTATACAAATTGATGGTGATTTCAAACGATTTCCCAGGTTTTTGACTCATAAAAAATCAATTTCGGGAGCTGAACATCTGGTAGAACCTCAATTTTCTATTCTTTGGTCAAAATCGACTTCATATTCGGTCTTCTCGTCCCCAAAAACATGAAAAACGATACCTTAAAAGCTCATGTTACCAACATGTTGCTAAAACGCAAAAGTACCTATTTTTATACACATTTTCACTCATAACACCCCTGGGATTCCGATCGGGCTGAAAAGTTTCAGGACACAACTAGGGCCCAAATGGAGCATGTGTGCGAAAGAACGATTTTTTTTAGACCGAAAATGAAGCCTGTACACGTGATACGGCGTACGGCGGACGGACATTGCATTTTTGGAATCTACGTACCTTGAAACGGAAAAGAAAAAATTTTGAGGGGGAGTTATAAAAATTTTTTGCTGAGCGATTACATAGGTGTATTATTCACAGAATAATAAACCAAAACAGGTAAGCGACAAAAGTTGATTTTAGGGAAAACGCGATCAAAGTTTTTGGAGATGCACACCCATTTGCAGGAGTTGTTTTGGGAGTTCATAAGTGAAAGTTGGTATTTAGGGATTTTTCGATGTGCTCTTTCAGATTATTGGGCCAAGAACTTCCAAAAATGAGCTCAAGTACCTTTTTCGAGCTTACCTGGTTATGGCAAAATCCAGACTGAACAAAAGCGTCATGTGCAGGTAAACGCAATTTGTCGCTTAAGGTAAGCCGTCCACTGGAACAGCCTTCAGATGAGCGGAGCTTAGGCCGTGCAAGGTCGAACGATCCCACATACAAAAATTCACAGGAAGCGCGTCCTTTGCGTCGGGTGAGTTCGGCCGTGCTTGGCCGATGCCTCTTCAGATCCGGATTGTGGGATTTTTCTGCTCATTCGGCCGAAGTCCCCCCTTTCTCTAGTTCCAGTGTATTGTATGCTTTGTTGTTGTGAACACTTTTGTACCTTTTTTCAATTTGAAATTTGAATATTTATCAATCGATGGACGAATGGCGCTTAACACATAATAAAACGTCCGTGCATTCATACGGTAGTATTCCGTAAACTTTATCTCATCTCCCAGGACCTGGCTATGTAAGTGATGAAATTCGCTCAGTCGACCTCTTTCACTAAGTATGGGGTGTACCCAATATTTCTGCCTTTTTTCTGCGGCCTTCTCATCGCAGATGTATTTTCCAGCAACATAAATTTCATCAAATAAATCCATTTTGACGAGAAAATAGGATAGTATATTCAGACGAGAAATCACAAATAAGAACCGGGGTACACTGACGAAAACTGGCTCCAGCTGGACGCCCGTTCGGCCGTGCTGCTGGTCGTCCGTCAAACGGCCGTCCACGGCTGGTCTTCCGTCGGCCGAATAAGGTTCCAATGGACGGTAAACCTAACTGGTTTTTGCAAAAATATTGAAACCAAGCTACTGCACACACAAAATCTTCGCTTACCAGCTATTGACAAAGATGTAAGAACCAGCTGAGTGTACGCACTACGCAAATAACAGGTAAAAGCACGTGGTAGTTACCTAGAAATTGCAAAACTGGAGTGCCACATTATTCCTGTATTTGGCGGTTACCTGCTTTTTGCAATTGAAGAACGCCCGATTAGGCGAATGTGGCTCAGTTTTAAATGTGTTAAGCGAAATATTAAAATATAAACCACTCCACATCAATAGATCTTGACGAGCTGAATCCAACTATAACAAAAAAACTCAATTCTGGAAAAATTTCGCTTACCTGGTTTTTGCATAAAGCCGCCCAATTTGGGAAAGGGTTTCAGAGGTTTTTGACCGACAAAACTCAAATTAGACAAACTTTTTTTTTTTTTAATCGTTCATCATATTCATCCTTTCGTCTGCCAACAGAATTATGGCGGAACTTGGAATTTTCTAACTCCAGCCAAGGTACCGTCTGGACTGACATAAAAAATATATTCATGTGAAAAATGGAACCACCGCGGATGAATCAGGAATGATCTGAAACGGATTTGCATCGACAAATTATTCAAAAATTCAATATCTACTGAACATTTTCGCCCCATTTCAATAGCGTATTTGCTTTGGAAATTCGCTAAATCCAGTTCTAATTCTTACCACCAATACGATATCTCTGTTTCTCCTGAAATCAATGCCTCCCCCCCTCTGGGCGAGTCTGTCCTGGGATGAAAGTCCATGCATCTGAAGCTGCTGACAGGTTTATTTGCTCATTTGCGTAGGATAACCCCGGTAGAACCAACGCCTGCGTTCTGCGAAGGCTCCACGCATGAATACTTTACTACCAAGGGATGAAATAGCTCTTTGTCTAATGACCGAGCAAGATCAGGGCGCGGCAGATCATCACGCGAAGAGCTTGAATAAGGTGAGCTCGGAGGATGATCGAGAGGACGACGTCAGTGCCACGTGCAGTATGTATACATGCGGTGATGTATAGATCGAGGAGGAAGACTGGGATGATGGCGGGGCTAGTAATAGGAGGTAATCCATCACGCTGAGGGCGAGCTCGGGGTGACAGGGGTTCATCAGGATGACGTCGGGTGACGAGACGTGGCGAGTCGGACGGATGCCTTGTACCCACAACTGATTTCTCCCTCATGGATTCATTCCTGATAAATGTTTCAGGAAACCGATTTTTAGCAATCAAATCGAATGACTTGGATGAATCTGTTTAGAGCATCGGAATTTCGCGATGTAGCAAAGAAAAAGTAAGTCTTCATAGAAAGATTACGTGGATTGCGAAACTAGGAAATAAAGGATAATGTATTCGAGGTGAGAACTGTAAGAATCCTAGTGACCTGAGGTGAACATATGAGGTGAGTGTCCATATCGCCACTGTGGTCATGTAGCTCCTTTTATTCCTACTGGTCTCAACCATAAAGCACATGATATTGTATCATATTGTGATACGATCACGATATTAGAACTTGGAGGAAAACATTCGAAGATTTTAACGTTCCGTTTCATGATGTAACAATAATAAATTAACCATTCGAATCAACCAACAAAAAATGCAAACCACTCAAAATGTTTAGGTTTGCATTTCACGATAGCTGGAATCCAAAATTATGTTTAAAACCTAAACAAAAAATCCATCTGCCATCCGCGTGGAAAGCAGATTTAAAACGTATGTTACTTCTTCTTCTTCTTCTTGTTTATTAATGTTCAATATGACCACTACCAGACACCTCAACAATACCAAGATTTCCGTAGTCGACTGTCGATTTCCGGACAGTGTAGTGTCAAAGTTCTCAGCATCGCATCTAGTTTCATTAGAAAATTATATAAACCGCTTTTGTGGCCCATGCGCCCTTAACGAAACTACATTCCATTCTGAGAACTTTTATACCAACCGCACTGTCCTACGATATATCATAGAAAGATTTTTCAAAGTTTCCACCAATTCTGACCGAGTTTTCCCTCGCAGTTCTCTGAGGAACAGGGTCCGTGCATTTATAAAGGTTCTGAGATAACGCTTAGAAATATAATTGATTGGTGGCGATGATGGTGTGACACGAAGGGAGGGGAGGATTTTACAGTGAAGACGCCAAGTGTGGAGAGGGGGCGCATTGCGGCAAGGTCTCCCTACGCCCACCCGCAGCTAAATCATCTCGGTTTCTTCATCCCTTCTTCTATTCAACTGACACAGTTGGATAAACCCTTGCTCCAAATGCTTTCTGAACATTCACCAGTGATGAAATCCACCTATCGACGAGAAACGGAAAGGTGAGGAGATGGAATCCATTATTCACTTCATTTCCTCATTGAAATGCGTCCAGCGCCGATGGAATCAATGAATAGAATGTTGTTACCACAATTAACACAACGGATGAATGGAAGAATAACGAGGAAATATTATGCTTCACTCGCAACATAAAATGGAATTTTCACAACATCGAATTTATACGATAAAAATTATGATATAATTAAAAGATACCTACAATATAATTTATAAAAAATATTGATAATCCATTCAGGGTAGTCACTGTTTAAAGGGGGGGGGGGGGGGGAGAGACTATCACATTTTCGAGATAACTTATCACAACGTGAAGTTTGTTTTGCCCTTTTTATCAACGCCTGCTTGGACCACCTGGAAGGCCTTAAACCCCCCCACGAAAACCCCTGGATTAAATTTATTGGTGTATCGATGCCACCGCAAGGTGTACTGCTCGTGTAACGGATGAATTAGCAACCACCGGCCAACCCAGAAAAGCTATGACTCTAATCGATCCCGAAATCTATTCGGGCATTTGCTCTTCGTTTCCAAGGTACAGGTGTACCTGTGATGTACGTGAGTATTGGTTTGAGCTGCTGAAAGTTGCTGTCTAATAAATATGTCTAAACGGCTCCCAACTCACCGCAGAGGTGAGGAGCCGTTTAGACATATTTAACAGACAGCAACTTTCAGCAGCTCAAACCAATACGCACGTACATCACAGGTACACCTGTACCTTGGAAACGAAGAGCAAATGCCCAAATAGATTTCGGGAAGAAGTTGTGAGTACTATTTGCACATTCTTATTGACCCTTCTAATACAAAAATAAGCGCATAAAAATATGAACATTAACCTTAATACCTGCTTTTCTATGGAGGAACAACGTAATAGGTTTTCAATATTATTTCAATATTCAATATTATATGCTCCGGGTGGTCTCAAAAAATTCTTTAGTTCAAGATCAATTTAAAAACGCTGCAAATCCCCGCACATCGGTTTATTATTTTGTACAGAATACCCTTCTGTTACAATTCGCAGCTCACCGTATAGATAACCCTTCTCTATAATATATGTACTATTCTATACATCTTGTGTAGATCACAGACCCTCCGTAGATTAGTACTTAACCCCGTACTCGTTACTAGATACCCACCTACATCACGAGTTAAATGTTGCTAAAAAATTCTGTCGATGATAAACAGTAGATAAAATGGCAAAAAGAAACGAAAATAAAAAAGTTGCAACCGTACCTACCAACAAACTCCACCCCCTTCTACGTAGATAGTTTAATGAACAGTTTTGTAATAATTTACCATTGTGTAATAATTTACCGATCAATAATACTTCAACATTTTTTCAAGTTTCACTACCTATCAACAAACTCCCAAAGAGCCATCATTTTTCAAATGAAATAATATCAGAGAACAACCAACTCGACTTCATACTCCGTGAATATAATCAGGTGTTCCCTAGCAATGATGATCTCGGGCCAATTCCCGATTGTCAGCGCGTTACTAGTGATGATATATGGGCTGAATGTGTACAATTTCATTCACCCTGCTGTTGAAAAAGCCTGTCGGTGCAAACTTCTGGGCCTTACTGTGAACGAACGGCTGGACGTACAATGCTGCGGGTGGTCTTAAAAAACTCCTAAGTTCGAGAACTATTTGAAACCGTAAAAAAAGTCGAGATAACGGCGTCCTGGAGATTTCACCCCCTATTTTTCAGCCCTTAGGGATGACTTGATGTTAAAGCCGAGCTTCGAGGACCAACTAGACCCAAAATGGGAACAATAAACCGAATTTCGTCAATTTCGGTTCATGGTAACTAAAAAACGTGCGAAGTACGGCGTGCGGCGGACGGACAGAAATTTTCGGATTACACATTACCTTGAAAAGGAAACCATCGAATTTTGAGGGGGGTTGAAAAATGTTTTTTCATGCTCGATTCCAAAGGTTCATTATTGAAAATAATAAACCAAAAATTTCTGTCCGTCCGCCGCACTTCACACTTTCCTTAGTTATCATGAAACAAAATTGATGAAATTTGGTTTATGGGTCCCCTTTGGGGTCTAGTTAATCCGAGAAGCTCGGCGTTAATGCCAGTCATCCCTAAGGGGTGAAAAATAGTGATTGAACTCCAGAACGCCGTTATCTCGAATTTTTTTACGGTTTTAAATAGTTCTCGAACTTGGGAGTTTTTTAAGACCACCCGGAGCATTGTACGTCCAGCCGTTCGTTCACAGTAAGGCCCAGAAGTTTGCACCGAGAGGTATTTTCGACAGGAGAGTGAATGAAATTGTATACATTCAGCCCAAATATCATCAATTGGCCCGAGATCATCATTGCTAGGGATCAACTGATTATATTCACGGAGTATGAAGTCGAGTTGGTTGTTCTGTGATATTATTTCATTTGAGAAAGATGGCTCTTCTGGAGTTTCTTGACAGGTAGTGAAACTTGAACAACGTTGAGGTATTATTGATGGGTAAATTATAACACAATGGTAAATTATTACACAACAGTAAATTATTACCTGACGGTTCATTATACCACCTACGTAGAAGGGGTGGGAGTTTGTTGGTAGGTACTTTTGCAACTTGAACCATGGTTGAAATATTATTGATGGGCAAATTATTAAACAACGGTTTATTATTTGCCTTATCCCTACTATATTATAAAAACGAATCTCTGTCTGTCCGTGTGTCTGTGTGTCTGTCCTTCTATGCACGGCCAAACGGCTCGACGGATATCGACCAAATTTGGCACGAATATCCAGTAGGCTCCCAAGTTGTGCAACGTCGCATTTTTAATTCCCTGACCATAGCGGAACTATGGTCGACCATGGTCAACTTCGTTAATTGAGATGGTAACCCCTATTTTTTATCGCGTATTCGTAATCTACGTGAAATTCTATCTACGATCGACCCTTCGGACTACCCCCGCGGTCGACCATAGCGCATCCATGGGCCCCTCCATGGTCGAATCCCGAATTGCTTTTCACGGCCAAACGGCTCGACGGATATCGACCAAATTTGGCACCAATATCCGGTAGCCTCCCAAGTCGAACGTAGGCGCCTTTTCGATTCCCTGACCATAGCGGAACTATGGTCGACCATGGTCAACTCCTGACTGGCTTGACGGATATCGACCAAATTTGGCACGAATATCCAGTAGGCTCCCAAGTTGTGCAACGTCGCATTTTTAATTCCCTGACCATAGCGGAACTATGGTCGACCATGGTCAACTCCTGAATGGCTTGACGGATATCGACCAAATTTGGCACGAATATCCAGTAGGCTCCCAAGTTGTGCAACGTCGCATTTTTAATTCCCTGACCATAGCGGAACTATGGTCGACCATGGGCAACTCCTGAATGGCTTGACGGATATCGACCAAATTTGGCACGAATATCCAGTAGGCTCCCAAGTTGTGCAACGTCGCATTTTTAATTCCCTGACCATAGCGGAACTATGGTCGACCATGGTCAACTTCGTTAATTGAAATGGTAACCCCTATTTTTTATCGCGTATTCGTAATCTACGTGAAATTCTATCTACGATCGACCCTTCGGACTACCCCCGCGGTCGACCATAGCGCATCCATGGGCCCCTCCATGGTCGAATCCCGAATTGCTTTTCACGGCCAAACGGCTCGACGGATATCGACCAAATTTGGCACCAATATCCGGTAGCCTCCCAAGTCGAACGTAGGCGCCTTTTCCATTCCCTGACCATAGCGGAACTATGGTCGACCATGGTCAACTCCTGACTGGCTTGACGGATATCGACCAAATTTGGCACGAATATCCAGTAGGCTCCCAAGTTGTGCAACGTCGCATTTTTAATTCCCTGACCATAGCGGAACTATGGTCAACCATGGTCAACTCCTGAAAGGCTTGACGGATATCGACCAAATTTGGCACGAATATCCAGTAGGCTCCCAAGTTGTGCAACGTCGCATTTTTAATTCCCTGACCATAGCGGAACTATGGTCGACCATGGTCAACTCCTGAATGGCTTGACGGATATCGACCAAATTTGGCACGAATATCCAGTAGGCTCCCAAGTTGTGCAACGTCGCATTTTTAATTCCCTGACCATAGCGGAACTATGGTCGACCATGGTCAACTCCTGAATGGCTTGACGGATATCGACCAAATTTGGCACGAATATCCAGTAGGCTCCCAAGTTGTGCAACGTCGCATTTTTAATTCCCTGACCATAGCGGAACTATGGTCGACCATGGTCAACTTCGTTAATTGAAATGGTAACCCCTATTTTTTATCGCGTATTCGTAATCTACGTGAAATTCTATCTACGATCGACCCTTCGGACTACCCCCGCGGTCGACCATAGCGCATCCATGGGCCCCTCCATGGTCGAATCCCGAATTGCTCAACGGATATCGACCAAATTTGGCACGAATATCCAGTAGGCTCCCAAGTTGGGCAACGTCGGAATTTTTCGGTCCCCTTCACCATAGCGGAACTATGGTCGACCATGGTCAACTCCTGAATGGCTGGACGGATATCGACCAAATTTGGCACGAATATCCAGCAGGCTCCCAAGTTGTGCAACGTCGCATTTTTAATTCCCTCACCATAGCGGAACTATGGTCGACCATGGTCAACTCCTGAATGGCTCGACGGATATCGACCAAATTTGGCACGAATATCCAGTAGGCTCCCAAGTTGTGCAACGTCGCATTTTTAATTCCCTCACCATAGCGGAACTATGGTCGACCATGGTCAACTTCGTTAATTGAAATGGTAACCCCTATTTTTTATCGCTTATTCGTAATCTACGTGAAATTCTATCTACGATCGACCCTTCGGACTACCCCCTGCGGTCGACCATAGCGCATCCATGGGCCCCTCCATGGTCGAATCCCGAATTGCTCAACGGATATCGACCAAATTTGGCACCAATATCCGGTAGCCTCCTAAGTTGAACGTAGGCGCATTTTTAATTCCCTGATCATAGCGGAAATATGGTCGACCATGGTCAACTCCTGAATGGCTCGACGGATATCGACCAAATTTGGCACGAATATCCAGTAGGCTCCCAAGTTGGGCAACGTCGGAATTTTTCGGTCCCCTTCACCATAGCGGAAATACGGTCGACCATGGTCAACTCCTGAATGGCTCGACGGATATCGACCAAATTTGGCACCAATATCCAGTAAGCTCCCAAGTTGTGCAACGTCGGAATTATGTACGATACTGCGTACAGCGAATCTCGGATAGCGAGCAAAGCGAGCGGTCATGCTAGTGCTTCATGAATAGCTACAAACTCCAACTAGGAAACTTTAATTTCGGGGCCGGCTCCAGTATTCGATTTAGGGTTTTCCGGGAAAGCTCAAGGGTATTGACCACAGAAAACAGTGATCTACGCAGAAAGGGCATCTATACAGGTAAATAATAAACCTTTGTGTAATTATTTTCAGCGTTTTAAATTATCTTGAACTAAAGAATTTTTGAGACCACCCGGAACATTGTACGACCACCCGTTTGTTTGCACCGTAAAACTTCGTCAGCAAGATCGTGAATCAAACGGTATAAATCCGGCCCAGATATCATTGCTAGGGAGCACCTGATTAATCACTGATGGCTGTATGAAGTCGAGTTGGTTGTTCTGTGATATTATTTCATTTGAAAAATGTTGGATCTTTTGGATTTAGTTGATAGGTACTTTTGGAACTTGAAGAAACGTTGAAGTATTATTGGGTAAATTATTACACAACGGTTTCTTATTTACCTTATGCTCCATGAATAACTGCAAACAATTAATGATTTAATTATTGAATCCCGCGCATTTGTATGAAACTTGAATTCCTGGGCCGGCTCCAATACTCGATTTAGGGCTTTCCTGGTGGCAGCTCGAGGGTACTCACCACAGAAAACAGTGATCTACGCAGAAGGGTAAATATAGGTAAATAATAAACCTTTGTGTAATAATTTGCAGCGTTTTTTCCAATGAATTTCAGAGGGATACGCACTCCAGATTTCATTGTTATTCAAAGCTGAGTTACCTGTATCAATTTTACTGAACGATTTATTGTTTTCTTCGTAATTTTTGACGGGTGAGCCTGTGGTCGAGCGCGTTAACGCTGTGACTTCGTCGATGGGACTGGGAAGGCTACTTTGGTCCGTATTATTGAATCCCATTGCCCCTCGTCTTAACCTAGGGTAGTGAGGCAACAGGTAGCGATGAGCGGAATGACGGGATCAAATTCTGATCCTTCCGAGAGAACAGCCGATCGCATCCGCGACGCCCGCGTTGGACGTTAATGTCCTTGCCTGAAATGGCTGTTTACATTTTATTTATTAGGGGAAAAAACTTAAGCGGTTTTCTACCCATTTCAATCTAGGGACGCAGGAGCGTTCCGCCCGCCAAGGAAACCGAGAACCTCCACACCTACCTACAACGATCAAGACACTGCTTACATGAAAAAACACGTAGGGTTTTTAACCCCCGTACCTCGGCCCCCTGGGGGTCTACGGTGTCGATTTTTCATACCATTCTCGAGAGGCCACTGAGGGCTTGTACCAAATTTCAAACCTCGGTACCATCAGGTGCAGGAGTTATGGAGGTTTGAAAATAGCTATTTTTCACATTTTTCCTACTTGTTGTCGTTGTTGTCGTTGTTGTTTGACATAACGGATCGAGCTGAAATTTCGCACACACATTCGCAATGCTCCAAGGAAGTGCCTTTTGTGCAATCTGCCCCCGCCCCTTCTCGGTCACCAGGCCGTGAGAAGGGGGGGGGGGGGGGGGGGTTAGGAGTAAGTTAGACAGGGTTTTAAGAGCTGAAATTTAGCACACACCTTGGTATACTCCAAGAAAGTGCCTATGGTGAAATTTTCCCTCACCAACAACTTGGTGGGAGGGGAGAGTTTTTAGGAATAGGTTAGCGAGGGTCTCAAGAGCTGAAACTTCGCACGCAGTTTTTATGCTCCATTCGGATTGTCCCGACAGGCGAAAAGCCCCGCCAGACAGCGTCGAAAGAAATTTCAAGGTTTGGGGAAAGGAACAGGTTCCTACACCCATATTCAACAGGGGGGGAAGGAACAGGTTTCTATATGCAGATCCAAGAGCGAGGTGCGAAGCACCGAGCATGCCACTTCGGCGGGCAAAATGGATACCAATCCTTTTTGCAGCTGAGGAGGTTTTGTTGGTGGGTAAATTTTTACAACAGGGTTGTTTTGGGGGGTTATGTACTACGTGACATCATGACAGCTTCAAATTCCATTTCGAATTCGCCAATTTGATTTGAATTGTTTAATAATGAAATCAATCATGAATAATGAATTAGTAACACATAATTATTCATCATCCCTCAAATTGATTCACCCGATATCCTAAGTCTTCAAGAGAATGAGGAAGTTGGTGATTACGGGTTCCATAGAAACGTACAATATTGATTTGACTGAATTAAAATTCTAATCGTGAATACGAGCCCCTTTCATATTCAACTACACCCACCAACGATTTAAGATCAGAAGTCCCCCATTCTTACTGCTCCCCGAATTGAATGATTCATTACCCCATTCATCTGAGCGGTGAGTGAATAGTTTCCCTTGACAATGAATCATGAGGAACAACTAATTCAGACTTTCAGAACCACCCAGAAGCTTCTCATTACTGTAAATGAAATTGTTGGATGGCAGGATGGGAGCCATTGTTCTTTGGTGAAAGGCGAGAAATACTCTCCTTATAGCAGCCGTATCGAGTTTCGTCAACACATGGCTCCATTCCTCGTGCGTTTCTTTAAAAGGCGAAAACAAGTATGGGAGTCAACAAATTCTGTACAGGTAATCAAAACTTTTCTTCAAAGACTGGAATCGGTTTGAAACGTCAAGTGCTCCGATATGTTAGTACCTACAGTCAGTACATATAAGTCACAAGGACCAAAAACATTTTAGTATAAAATTCAAAAATGCGCCATCGACGCTGTCGGGAAGTCATGGGCATAAAAAATTATGAAGCGTCACCATCATACATGACCAACATCAGCAAGACCAGAGCAAGATGTATTTTTTCCAGAACGAGATGTAGGATGGTGTTGCTCAATGGTTCTGTGATATGGAGGAATAGGGATGCTCATTGTTAACTTACGAATACATGATGTAGGTGTCATGAAGCTTGATAGGACACGAGGAAAAACGGATGGAGAAGTGGTTGTGTGCAGAAAATCTATTATCACAGTAGGTATAACCGATAGTAGCAACCAATGTATTAACTTAGTGAAGAGTGTTAGTTTGCTATGAAAATGAAGCTTGAGAACACCTAGCTGAACAATCACTTTTCAAGGATTATCAGTGATAGATTGATTGGTGTCAGTGGTTTTTGGTGTTGGTTTTATATACGTACCATACGTAGACTGAAAAGATGAAAATGTATGCTATGGCTAAAAATCAATCTCCAGAAACATTCGGTTTTTTCCTGGGCCTCAGTTTGGAATTGGGTTTGTTCCAACATTCTGTTCTGCCAGTCTGAGAAACCTGCTTGGGATTTATAGGCCGTCTCCGGTGAAATATACCGACTCCTCAACAAAACCGTCTTCTTCCCAACATTTCACTTTTCACGCACCATCTTCAGCTCCAGGGGAATCGTTAGAAGTCTGGGAGTGATCCACGATCCGTTTTACCGGATAATAACGGACAGTAACATTCACACGACCCCAAGTTCTATTCTCAAGAAGCCTAGCGACCACGCAGAGAGCAGATGCGTTGAGCAAGAAAAGATGCCTAAGTATATTTCGGAAACAACATCTTACAAAAACAATGGTTCTCAAGCGATATAGTTATGCAATTAGAAAATTATGCAAAGGACTGATCACCAACGACCAAGGCCGAGAAAATTTTTACTGGGCGGTAGCAATTATTAGCTTATAGCACAAATTACTAGGAACGAGTAACTAACAAAACAAATAAGACTGACACGAGGCAGACGTGGGAGCGTGTGAGGCAGAGATAAGGGTGTCCAATTAGGAACAGAATGAAGGGGTGGTGAGTCGAACTAGGGGTGTCGAACCTGTCCCGACACGTTTCCCAGCTTATCCTCCACCACTACAACACCAACCGAGCCACAACCATTGAAAGGTTAGGAACACCGTGTCCAGAGTACCTACGAGTCCAATCACGGTATCGGTACGGCTATTGCACTGTGCTGGAGGAAGTATCATTTTTGAGTTTTATGATGAAATGTGAATCAGCTACTAACTAAACTAGCTTGTGCACGTGTTCAAATTGCACGTCAGTGAAAAGACTCTGCCCAACTCATCGGATTAAGGTCCGGTTTATCAATTCCCCGAATAAACTACATGATAAAAATAGAATAGTCTATTTCCACGTAAACTAACAAACTGCAGACCGGTTTCGGTTGTTAAACCATCATCAGTACACAATAGAAATTGTGTAGTTTTTTGCAATAGATTTCCACTACTCTGCCGCAAGTGATTCAAGTTATACCAATAATCATTCATAATAGTCACAGCGTATATCGCCTTTTTCAGTTTGTCTCGCAGGGCTACGGCCACGACAAATAAACGCGAAGAAGAAGAAGCCATTATGTATGTTATTGTTCCAGGAAGTTCATTTTCATATTATTTTTCATTTTTCACAAATTCGATTTCGATGAATGAATGAATGAACGAATGAAAAGGCAACGGAAACGAACGAATGGAAATACAGTATATTTTGCATGAAAATAAGTAAGCAGGAACTGATGTTCTGAGAAATTGCAACATAAGAAAGGTAGGTATTTACCTGGAATTTTTGTGCACGCACGAAAAATCTCTATCATCGAGATCAGAGAAAATATCTACTCTAGGTTTCAGAATGTCTTCTCCTCCATTCGAGAAGTTCTTCATCGGAAGAATGATCTGAATCCATATTATCCTATCTATTCTTCTTGTTGAAACAAACCAACGAACGAAAGAAACACCGTGGCGAACGAACACCGAAACGAGAAAATATTTGGTTATAATCAACTGAAATACTCTTTTTCGGGCCGACAAATTTAACAGTTCCTTTTTCGCTATTCGGACCTTTATCGTGGACTGATAAACAACCACTTCGTACTTAGGTATAGGCTTATTCATCTATTTAACAGTTCGCCATATGACATTGATAAACCGGCCCTAAGAATCATCTATTCGGACTGGCCACAGCGTCCGATCTTTACAATCCCCGTTTGGATAAGAGTTCGCGGCGTCCTTGGTTCTCGACTGGAGCGGGCACCAATTCAACGTTTGATAATGCTGGCATGTGCTAAATCTACCAGCGATTTGCTCTTCACGTCTGATTTAATAATGTGAACTGTAATGGATGAGGGGTTTAACTACGCCGCCCATACAGCGTAGTTTCCCCCTCACCATCCTCTAGAAAGGTAGGGAGGTAGTGTGACAGCTGCCCCCGGAGACAATGGTTTGATTATAACGCAATGCCTCCAGGAGTTGACGATTCGTTTCCGCGAATCGACCGCCCCTTCAGCCGCGTGTCAAAAAGATCGGGAAGAGCCCGCATCCAAGATGGACGGGTTTCCCATATACCGTCACAGAACCCTACAAGGACAAAAGTTCAATAAAGAGTAAAAGAATTCCATAGATAAGCAGTCGAGGACTGTCCAGGGTTAAAACGGGTGGGGGGGGGGGGGATCTTTGCATACCAACACTACAACTGTACCGGTCCTTTCAGGCGCTAAATGTTTTCATGTTTCCATAAAGGAACATCGGACGATGGACGATGAGTACTTGGGAAAAAAGATGGAGGGCGCACTTCTTGTACACCCGACTCCTGACTTTTTCAAAGCACCTAATCTGCGTGGCTTTTGGCGTGGCAGGTATCATTAGCCAGAATGTCACTCCGGTATATCGTCTTTATTAATCAATCTGTCAAAGAGAACTCGGATTCTGTGTGTGGCTTTTGGCGTGGCAAGTATCATTAGCCAGAATGTCACTCCGGTGTATCGTTCCATTCCTTTGAACTGCCGTTCCTTGATACTATACACTCCTTACGTAGTATACACCCCATATGTATCCCTATATCCCTATATCCCTATATTTCCGAAGTTTCATTCATGCACCTTACACAAACGCTACGAGTCCCCACTGCAATTCACGTACAAGGTACAGTACATCCCCATGCAATTCATGGGAGGAAAGATTCGGCGCAGCCATAGGTTAAAATTTCAGCACAACAGAATAAAGCAATCCCAATAACACTGGGAACAACGACGAGAGTGACGTTCGATACTACCAACATTACGGCTAACCGAATCGTCACTAAACGTTGGAAAGTTGGACTGCCCAAAATCAATTACAGTTCATTCAGACCTGAACTTGGGTTAAAGACGATCACGACGAATAATAACTCGACTAATTTGTAAAGTAAAACGCTGTAAATTATTATACAACGGTTTATTATTTAGGTACCTATAGATGCTCCTTCTGGGTAGATCACTGTTTTCTGTGGTCAGTACACTCGAGCTCCCCCAGCAAAGCCCTAAATCGAGTACTGGAGCCGGCCCGGGAATTGAAGTTTCATGCAAATGCGCGGGATTCAATAATTCAATCGTTCATCATTTTTTGTGCATACCATGGTATAATAAACCGTTGTGTAATAATTTACAGTTGTGTAGTAATTTACCGTTATGTAATAACTTACCGTTGTGTAATAATTTACCGTTGCGTAGTAATTTACACAATAATGAACCGTCGTGCAATAATTTACAAATAATAACTGCTGTGTAATAATTTGCCTGCATAGATGCCCTAAATCGAGTATTGAGTCAGCCCGGGAATTACATTTCATAATACAATGTTATTCATTAAACATAACGTTTATTCAAGTTACAAAAGTACCTATCAACAAAATCCAGAAGAGCCCTCATTTTTCAAATGAAATGATATCACTGAACAAACAACTCGACTTCATACAAGGTGAATAATACAATCAGGTGCTCCCTGGCAATGATTATCTCGGGCCAATTCCCAATTGTTGCTGTGTCCCTAGCAATAATATCTGGGCTGAATGTATACAATTTCATTCACCCTCCTGTTAAAGAAGCCTGTCGGTGCAAACCTCTGGGCCTTACTGTGAACGAACGGCTGGACGTACAATGCTCCGAGCTTCGAGGACCAACTAGACCCCAAATGGGAACTAAAAACCGAATTTCGTCAATCTGGTTCATGGTAACTAAGAAAAGTGCAAAGTACGGCGTACGGCGGACGCACAGAAATTTTTTAAATTGCATTTTTCGGATTCTACATACCTTGAAACGGAAACCATCAAATTTTGAGGTGGGGTTAAAAATTTTTTTTGTCATGCTCGATTCCAAAGTTTCATTATTGAAAATAATAAACCATATATTAATGTGAAGAAAGAACTTACCCGTATAAATTAGGAATGGGTCTCTGGTGTGGTTGGCCTGACGGCCGACCTGTAATATGAAGAAAAAACTACATTACTAAACGGCTGAATTTATTTGTAAATAGGAAAATAACAATTTTTATTCAATATCCTTTGGTGTAAGACACGAATGCGACAACAGGTATTTCTATGTAAGGCAAGGCATGGCATGGCAAGGCAGGTATTTGTGTGTTTGGTGTAGGTGTTAGTACACTGAAAGGTAAATACCATGTGTGACGGTGTGGCTGTTCTCGAGCTACTTTTTCTTCCGGTAGAGACGGGGTCACTTGGGGAAGCCTAATCGATATCCCTTCTTAACCGGTGATAATATCGCTGGTCTAGGAGGGGGACTCTCGAGGGTCCACCATCACTCTCCTCTCACTATGTCACGTGGTAGCAGAGCGCGGTTTGGTATTATGCGCTGAGCAATTCACCATATGTTTAACATTCATGACCACTCAGTATGAATATTGTTGGTAGGATTCTTGACGGTTGGTAATTTGATCAAAATATCCACTATGCCGACGTTTCGATTTATTTATAAATCCTCTTCAGGCCTGTAATGATAGGAACTATTTACTCAGAAAACATTGACTCAGACAAAATGTAGGATGGACTTATTAGTAAATGCTGAAAAATTACCTTGGTTGATATGTCTTGGTAGTGAAAAGGTGTTTACATTGGTATGGTGAGTATATGTCATTCAAACAGAAAGACAAGCAGCAGGAACACTCAGTCAAACAAGAGTTATTTGACAATCGAAATCCTTGGTAAACTTTTCAATTGCCAAATAACTGTTGTTTGACTGCCTTTGTTTGACTGTGTGTTCCTGCTGCCTGTCTTTCTGTTTGAATGACATATACTCACCATAGCAATGTAAACACCTTTTCACTACCAAGACATATCAACTAAGGTAATTTTTCAGCATTTACTAATAAGTCCATCCTCCATTTGCCTGAGTCAATGTTTTCTGAGTAAAGAATTCCTATCATTACAGCCCTGAAGAGGTTTTATAAATAAATCGAAACGTCGGCATAGTGGACATTTTGATTAAGTGGCCAACCCTCAAGAATCCTACCAACAATTCACCATACTCCATCCATTTTTTCAGAAAGGTTTTCCAGAGGATTCCATTGCAGTCATCTTGTTTCTTTGATAATACATTGGCTTCTCCACTCCCTTTCCCACCTTTAAAGTGTCAGTATAATTAAAATATACTGAGCTCATCTGAAGGCGAGTAATACCGTATCCCAATTTACAAGACCCAATAGTTGTTCCATCCTAACGGTGGAGCTTGATCACCTACAGGTAGCCCAGATGAGCACAATTCACTGGACAACAACCTCTGACAACATTTTTTCTCCGTCAATACTCGTATGTAGGAGCTTTGTTCCCCACCAGTAAATTATTGAGGCAGTACCATTACGATGGAGTTTCGTCACCTTGAAGTTGTTCAGATGTCCTTTCCTGAATCAGAGCTTCACACTACCTTTCATTACCCCCTTTCCCTCTCATACTTCTGCTACCCAGAAGTATGTCATGTTGGAAGGAGTGTGACGGTGTGGCTGCTCTCGAGCTATTTTTTCTACCGGTGGAGACGGGGTCGCTTGGAGAAGCCTAATCGATATCCCTTCTTAACCGGTGATAATCTCGCTGGTCTAGGAGGGGGGCTCTCAAGGGTCCACCGTCACTCTCCTCTCTCTGTCACACATGGCAATTTTGGTGTAATATTTGGGATGACATCGACCAAATAAGCGAAAAAACATAACATCTCGCTAAGCAGCTTGGTTTGTCAGAGCTCAATTAAATTCTGAGTTTTTCTTAGTGTTGAGCAGTGTCGATTGAAAGATAAAAACCTACTTACAGGACCAACAAGAGACCATTTTGTTTATTGTTTAAATATTTCATGGCTTCGGATTATAACAGATCCTTAAGCACATTTATATAATATGAAAAAGTGTGTTACTATTGTATAAAATGAATAAGCAGTGCGTATGTCTTATCGAATTAATATTCACACTTTAATGGTCTCGATCTTGTTATTATAAAAGACTATACGCACAAACACCACTAAAAGGCTTCATGCGTCGATATTAGAAATTCGTTGAGCGAAGCATAAACCATGGTATTTCGTGGTACCAATAAGGTATCCATATTGAATGGTTCGCAATTTTGCTATTTTTCAATCACAAAAGAAGGAAATTCGGTATGCTGCTTCGAATGCATACATCTGAATCAGAAGGGTTTTTAAATCCATAAATAACTTCCGGTTGAAACGACTTGATGAAGAGGACTGGTGTGGTTGCAAGGAGGTCTGATCCAGTCCAAGTTTTCGTGGTGTACCCTAGCTGTTATAGTATTCGATTAAGATAGGTAAGGGTTGTGTAATAGTATTCGATAAACGCGCAGTAATATAACAATGCCTGGCTCGCGACGAGCCGATTAATTAAAAGCTTCAACTATTTATGCACGTTACAAATCCTTTGTTGGGTAAGATACAACTTCAAGTAGAGAAGAAAGTGACCAAGAATCTCTCCTCTCATTTAATTAAACCAGCAACGCATAGGGAGCCTTTAGAGAATTACAAATTCACGAGTAGACAATGTGCCACAGCCCTAATCTTTCCCACTTCTTGGTTTGTTATCTTACAGCTAGCTATCTATTTGAATCAACAGATCTGATTGGCTCCATGCTCATATACAGGACCGAACCCAGGGTAGCTCTAAGACCATACCCAGCAGTCACAAAGAGGCTCCGTAAAATGTCAAGCATCGTACGTTGAACAGTCAACAGCCTCAGGAATCACTCGGGTATTGAAACTAAAAAATCGTGGGTACCCATTTCAAATAAAATAGAGTAATTAAAACGTTTTCCACTTCCACTATGAACGAAATACGCTGTTATACCGGTTTCAGTGCTCAAACCATCACCAGTATCGAACAATAAATTGAGACAATCACGAAGTTATTGACGATGGGTTGATACGCGTCTAACAGTGTATTATGTCACTAGCGGAAACAATGTTTTCGTAACTCAATTTTGTTAATTTTACTCGGTATAGTACAGACTACAGACTAACACGCGGTGACGTATAGGTACGAGGTGCAAAACTGTCACTGCGCTACTTTCGTAACAAGTATCGTGACACTCTGGGGAGTCGTTTTCGAGCCTGCTAATAATAGCAAAAGCCAGTTCCATGGTAACTTTAAAAACTTGAAGAATCAAAGGATAATATTACGATCGGACTGCAAAGGTTCCAGACACAACTAGGGCCCAAATGGAGCATGCGTGCGAAAGAACGAATTTTTTAGACCTAAAGTGATATTTTGGGTAAAAAACGCTTGCATACGAGTCTGCAACGCATTGGGACATTTTCATGTCTTTACCTATTGCTTTTGACATTATTAATATTAAGAGGTAGGTACCTAATTTCAATAAAATAGACGATTCCGGATTAATTATCTTCTACACTCACGATCATTAGTTTGTAAACAAAATATGAGAACAGTTATGCCCATAGCTCCGCTATTCGTATAGTCAATATGTTATGGAGAACATGAAAATGTTCGTTAAATCGAGAGCTTTCCAACGAGTGGTGAACGATTTTTGTGGGTTAAAAAGTGTAGAAAATGAACAAACCTAACAACGGGGTCGTTGTAAGCGGAAATCATTATAAAGGCACTGTAACACAATTTCGTTACGCAATTTCGTGACAGTTTTTTGTGCTATGTGCCAGGGCAAAGACATGAAAATGTCAATAAAAACTGCAACCTACGCTCCTGTTGTTAAGGAGTGTTTTCCCAAGACAGTGTCCATTTATCCCATACTTATTGCATAAATGTAGGTATACCTATCCACACCAAAGAGATATTGTCGAACGATCAGAAACATCAATGAGGACTATGAAAGTTATAAATATATCTAAAAAAATATTGTTCCGGCACAATAACCTCACGCGCGGGGCTACAATATTCTTTTACGAAGTTGAATGGGCGCGATTTTCCTCCTGTCCCGTCTATTGATCCCGACCCTTCTAACTTTCCAGCTGGTTCGGTTCCCTCCCTGGAAAGGGTACAGTACCGCGATTTTTCGCCAGAGCCGGTAGTAAGGGAGGGAGCGTCGTCCTGATGCGAGAAGATTATTGCTCTTCACGGCCGGTCATCTATTTCCCCTCCGCTATCTTCCATCCTTATCGACAGGTCGAGCACCAAGAAATCCTATGAGCCCTTGTACAGGTTCATATCAACCGTGAAATATTCGGAGTGGGTAATTATTTTCCGAAGTTTCTAACTCCCTTGGGAGGGATTCAAAGAGATTTCGTGCTATCGATTGGGGCGAGCCAGATACTCACAACTGACCTCAATAGGCTACAGCAGTGTGTCAAGGACATATTCAGATCACGCAGGCACTACGTTTTCTTTGAATGCCCATGGCTCCTATAAAATCTCAAAAATTTGATACAAACTTGATGTACGTAATCACCACAAATATGATTTTCTGTGGTCTGCAATAACTCTGTAACTATGAATGGTTGATCTTAGCTGACGCTAATTTCCATTGGGGCGTGGACCGGAATTCAATTTGTTACATCCCTTTATTCCACTCACATTATAAGTATGAATACTTTATGCGCCCGACAAGTACCGAAGCATGAAATAATGGCCGATCTCAGCTAACTAAAGAAAGGTGTAAATCATAAACGCCCAGTAGTCGCCGCATTAAACCTTGACGAAGCATGAAACATTTGTAGGAGGCAGCGTAGAATTAAGGGTTCCATTAGCAGTTACTCCAGACATCTTAAAATGTCAACTGTTATTATAAAATTCTGCAGGTATTGGCATTCTCTCAGAGATGCCAGCTTATTGAACAAACAGAAGATAATCATCTTGGTCGAATACACTACGCCGCTCGAATAGAATCGTTGATTTCCACGGTTCTACACGACAAACAAATCTGTTTAATGAATTCCTGAACAAGACGAATAAATCTATTTAATGATTGCCCACGAAAAATAAATCTGTTTAAAGAATTCCTTAACATGACAAATAAATTTAATGAACACAATAAATCTATTCAATGAATGCTCACGACAAATAAATCTATTTAATGAACTCCTGAACATGACTAATAATAGATTTATTTGAATAAATCTATTTAATGAATGTCCACGACAAGTAAATCTATTTAATGAATTACTTACCTAAAAAATTTTATGAATATCTATTCGCTAGGTACAAAAAACAGCACCTTGACGCTACTACAAACCAGCGAAAAGCGCCTTTATCAATGCGCCGTTCATCATTACAACGTACAATTGGTAGGTTCAATTGATTTATATTTGTTATCTGAGGCCCACGAGGCTAAAGCGCGCGTAGAGAAATCGCAAAAACGTGGGTTTTGGAAGTTCCCATTCAGGAAGAATCATTATAGGCGCACAACAATAGCATTAGCCTCCTTCAAGCTCATCAATTATGTGGTGGAGTGTTTTTGCTCAGACCCCCGTCGGTTTCAAGGAGACGCCGCCGGTGTCTTTTTACTGACAGGGAGAAATCCCACCCTCTGTCTCCCCTGTTCATTTCTAAACCCCAAGTTAATCGAAAAATGTTTTCCTTGCGGGTTATTGTTGCAGATGTTTTGTTGAGGAAAATACGGGAAGGGGACGGAAAAAAGCTTGGAACTCCTGAATCTTCATGAAAAGGATCTGTGTATCGCTGCTCAATCAAGTATGAGAGGTATCCCATTAATTATATTACGTACTTAAAAAACAGACTAGATATCTAATACCAATGAAGCACGCTATTCACAGTTCAGATCGACTTCGGTTAACTAAGTATCCTACACCCTGTTATCTTCGACCCTTTACCCCACCCTTAATACTGCGAAGTGGTCAGAAAATGTGGACAACCTGGAGATGAACGATCGGAGCGCGGCTGTTTCAAACTAGTTTTGAGGGTGTAAATTAGAATTTTGAACAGCAATATTTTGATGCGGAGCTTATAATTATAATGGTAGTCATAGCGAGGGATATTTAATCAAATAGCCTGCGGCGGGTCCGGCAAATCCGCCAGCAGTGTTGTCCTTATGGGGAATGACACACACATACTAGACAACTAGACCAACCGCAATGCGGTTTTTTCTGCCGCGTCCTGTAGACGGACTGGAAATTTCCACAGCACCGTTGGGATGGGAGAACACGAACAAACAAACGACTAGTGACATATCAGTCGCCCTCCGGACGCGGATTCCTCCAGTCCTCCAATGTCTTCTTAAGATATTATTATTATTATTATTATTATTATTATTATTATTATTATTATACATTAGATAAATAACTGTTTTATAGTACTTGAATAAAAGACATTGAAGTATGCAATTTCTGCGTTGCACTCTCAGTATTTGATAAGAAACAAATATTATTACGGTTTTATTTACTAATTTTATATTGTTTTATAAGTTTATGTGGTTTATACTGCTTTATAAGTTTATACTGTTTCATAGTTTTTTAAAAATGTCTACCTTGAGAATTTGTTGAGACCACCAGGAGCATTGAATGTCCACCCGTTCGTTTGCACTGAAAACCTTCGTCAACATTATCGAGAAAATGTACGCATCCAGCCCAGATATCATTGCTAGGGTACACCTGATTATAATCATGCATGGCTGCATGGAAATCGAGTTGGTTGTTCCGCGATATTATTACGTCTGAAGAATGATGGCTGTTTTGGATTTTGTTGATATGTCGGTACAGTTGTAAAAATAAATAAATAAAACATGAAAAAATAAAATAAAAAATGCAGTTTATCTATCAGCTCAGTTCTCAATTTTCACATCCTCAAAAGAAATGACAAAACTTCAAGTTTTACATTAATTAACGAAAGAATACTTACCTGAGTGTGAGGTCAACCTTTTCGCGCCCCACCCCCCAGCGACAGGCAACCTGCTCGGGGTATGCGGTTCTCCGCCTAGTACGTCATTTATAGCTCCGAACTCGGTTTGTGATTCGAAAAACTGCCGATATAACACCTGGTTAGATAATGATGGTTTCAACAATAACCGAATGTTGAGAACAAGACATCAAATGAGAAACGAATCCACCAATTCTATAAATACTACCAAAATCAAATAAACAGTATCTTTTTCGATTTTCGAATACGCTTTTCTTTGATAGCTCTCCTCATCTCCTCATCTCAAGGAGAGGGTTAACGCAAATTTTCATCCGTTTTTTTTTTTAATTTGTCTTTTTGATTCCGACGATGGAGATGGTTCAATGTCTAACGACAAAAATGTGTAAGGTTTGTAGTATCGGTATCTGATAATGAAATTCGTCCTATATTCTGATGACCAAGAACTCAAATCACTAACGCGTCCTCAGAAACAATATGTCTACAACGAAATGTAGTCTAGTATAGATTCCCCAGTAAATCAGATAGGGAGTTGAGGAAAGGGGTGTGCGTACCAACGTATAAACAGCAGAAAGTCATCAACGAACAACTTAATGAGGGTATCATTCGAATGTACAGGATTAGGACTACACAATGTCATTGGAACTATGGAATGGACAGGACAGTACAGAATTCCATATTCATCCGTCCGATGTTAGTGAAATGAACGGAGTTACAGGGATAATACGATGCAAACATCGAAAGTAGGATCAAGATTAATTTGAGGTAAAGACCCATTATCATGTTTATGTTTCCCTTATTAACAAATGACCAGCACATGCATTTCCGAAGTGATGAGGAATCACATCGATCCTGCTGTTCCTGACGGACCAATTTTTCAACACTCAGGGGGAATATTTTTACAACCCCTACAACCGCTCGTTAAATAGAGGACCGATGATCGCATTCGCTCAGGGACCCCTCACCATGAAACCGGACAAAAGCCCGCTCTTCGGCCGGCTCGTGCATTTCCACTCTACCCACAGACCTCTGGCAACCTGCCCAATGGTGTTTTTCCCTGGAGCCTATCGCACTTCACCCGTGGGAAATCTCTGCTCGGAGAAGAGGGAAGACCCCCTCGCCCTCGTCCTTCCTGACAAATGATTCTAATGGTAAACATACAAATGATCTTAGCCCGTTTCAGCATCTATTCTCCCGGAACGAGAATTGAGCCGTCTTCCACCTCTTCAAAACTCCTACCCTAATATCGCCCCTTCGTAATATGACGGGAAGGAAAACACGACAATTGCCCAACTTCTCCCCACCTCCATCCCTCCAGAACACAACAACCCAAGTCTCTGTGTTGCTCATCGCTCTTGTTTTCGGCAGGAGCTATTGCTCTCGCCTCATTACCAGCCTCAACAGTCCTTCATGACGTCTACTAATGGCTTGACCTTTGTCCTCCATTACAATGATTCGCTTATCAAGGGTTTCAATGTTATACAATGGTATACTTATGTTTCATAATCAGCAATTCTTTCAGCTGCCAAGGATTACTGATATTATTATGCGAATCAGAATCTTGGTAACGCTAATTAGATTCCGTTTAAATATACTAGAACTAAAGCGAAGTCCATATATAGCAATCAGCCAAAATATGGCATTACAAGGTATATGCAAGGATGCAGCGTCCGTCGACTGAAACAACCCTGAGTGTGGTCCTTACCAATACAGTAAGGGGGATCTGCTGATATCGGTAGTTCATCTGACATTTAATAGCTACGTATTCTAAATTCTGAATATAATATAGTGTCAAAAAATGAGTCAAGGTCATACAAGACTCATCAATCTGCACTAAAAATACTTAGGCAGATAATATAATTACTAAGAGAAGTAGGTATGAAGTGACTTATTATCAGATGTAGGCTGACAACATCAATGGGAAAAGCGAAAAAGGGAGCCATTCACTTCAAATCTATCGAATGGTTTTCATTTAGTTCAACTCAGTTAACGTTTATTGGTACGGTGTGTAAAATAACACATTACAATGGTAGTGTGAATTCAAAATATTAGACTGTGTGACAGAGGCTGTTCTCGAGTCGTTTATGGTTCCGGTGTAGATGGGGTCGTTTTGGTGGAAGCCTAATCGATATCCCTCTCGCTGGTCTATGAGGGGGACTCTCTGAGGGGTCCACCGTCACTCTCCTCTAACTCTGTCACATGGTAGCACAGCGTGGTTTGGTAGTATGCGCTGAGTAATTCACCATACTCCATCCACTTTTTGTGAGCTTTCCAGAAGAATAAGCCCAAGGGTTTCCAGAAGGATTCCTTTAAAAACTTCCTGTCCCTTTGATAGTACAAATATCTATTGGCTTCCCCACCCCTTTTCACCCTTTAAAGTGTCAGTATAATTGAAATATACTGAGCTCATTTGAAAGCGATTGATGCCGTGTCCCCACTACAAGTCCCAATAGTTGTTCCATCCTAACGATGGAGGTTGATCACCTAGAGGTTACCCAGATGAGCACAATTCACTGGACAACAACCTCTGACAACATATTTCTCTGCCAATACTCGTATGTAGGAGCTTTGTTCTCCACCAGTAAATATTATTGAGGCAGTACCATAACGATGGAGGTTAATCACATTGAAGTTGTTCAGATGTCCTTTCCTGGACCACTTCATATTACTTTTCAACGCCCCTTTTCCCTCTAATACTTCTGCTACCAGAAGTACGAAATGAAATGAAATGAAATTATTTTACTGTATAAGCCTTCCGGCGTTACAAGGTACCCAGAAGTATGTCATGTGGGGAGGAGTGTGACAGTGGCTGTTCTCGAGTCGTTTATTGTTCCGGTGAAGGTGGGGTCGTTTTGGTGGAAGCCTAATCGATATCCCTTAATATCCCTTCTTAACCGGTGTCTCGCTGATCTAGGAGGGGACTCTCGAAGGTCCACCGTCACTCTCCTCTAACTCTGTCACAACTGCTGTCAAATAGTTAGTAACTAACTCCCAATTTTACATAATTATGGGTATTAGCAAGTCTAGATTCCTAGTTGGTGTTATGAAAAACAAAAACAAACATGAGCCTCGAAGTCTGCCAGTACTAACGCACCGTTTGGCCGCTTATGATATTCCTGTTCCTTCAAGTTTTACTAACAACACTAGTTAACATCGCTTTTCTCTCATTCATTCTTCAATATGATCGTTACTCATCAACACAGTTTTTCAATATTTACAATCTGCCGATTGTGCTTCGTAGTCCAGTCCACAGGGGATTGATAAAGGAAAGTTTTGGTGGATTCGTAATTTTTGGATCCTTAAAGTTTTGGGGTCGCTGAACACGAACCTGAAGTTTGCCCCATCTGATTTTGCCCGGAAACATGTTTTTCCAAGGGGGAAAAAACAAATATTGTAAATTTCAACACATATTTTGTTATAACTTGAATAACTCGCGGCGGAATAGTGGAAATCCATAGCAAAAAACTACAGGATAGACTATTTTATTCTTATCCTGTAGTTTTTTACATATTTTGTTTTTTTGCCTATATCCCGGGAAATGTGAGTATTCGAAACACTCGCTACATAATTAAAGTAGACAAAATTGCTTACATTATATTATGTGTTTGACATATTGTACTGCCATAATCATACGTTTGTATCTCATTTGTATGAACATACTCGTACGTCACACTAATTCCATACCTATTTATTCTCTCTATTCAATACAGGTGTCTCTGAGAGCTCACCAGCCTGGTCTATCCAACACGACCCATAACAATTTGTAAATATATCTGTATTTTATAGGGTCGCACGTTTATTATAATTATACTGCATTTGGTACATTATGTTGTTTCATTAGATACCTACATTTCACTATTTTTTACCTGCAAACACATTCGCTATTTTCATACTTTTCCCTAGTACTTTTAATTTGGTGGCTTGATTCAATATATTTTAATCTAAATATTCAGAAATAAATATGTGAAGATAATTCATCAAATGGATTTATCCAGGTTACAGGGCCAAAGAGACAAATTAAGTAAAATGCTGGGAACTTCGGCCAGGTAGAGCCATATATATATATATATATATATATGGCTTCAGCCACATTTCTTGACGTGGACATCACTTTGGAAGGAGGGAGGTTCTCAACAAGTGTACATGTAAAACCATCGAACAAACAGCTGTACCTTCATTACGAGAGTTGCCATCCTCCACACACCAAACGTTCAATCCCTCGGTCCTTGTCAATTAGGGGCCACCAGGTATGCAACAGCCAGGAAAAGCTTGACGGTTATTTATCAGGGGTCGGGAGCAAGTTGGCGGAAAGGGGATACCCAAGACGATTTCTTGAAGACAAAATGGTTCCATCTCATATACCCTATCAGCACAGGCCACAGCCTCCGTCTGACCGAGTCCCCCTGGTCACCACATTCTTTTTTGGAGCTCAAAAGATGAATGGGATTCTGAGGGAACTGCAGCCTATATTAGCTTCGAATCCAGAGACTCGCGATGTGTTTGGGGAAATGCCTCGAGTGGCCTTCCGGCAGGGGAAGAATCTTGGTGAAATCTTGTCGCACCGGCACCCACGATCACAGCCCCAAGATTTAAGGGAACCAGGCCTACACCCCTGTCAACGGCCGAGGTGTAAGCTGTGTGAAATTGTCGTTGAAGACCGTCAATTCACATCGGCAAACACCTCACATTCTTACAGGTGCCAAGGCTCAGCAGAATGCCAATCAGCAAAGTGCGTCTATCAGCTCACCTGTAAGAAGTGCACCGATGAGAGAGCGTTCTATGTTGGCAAGACGGAGACATCACTCAACCTGAGGATGAACAACCACAGAGCGTCTGTTCACCAACCCCAACGACGGCCCGTAAAGTTGCATGCTAGGTCACACAGTGCAACGTTCAATGAGTGCTTTGAAGTGAAGGTGTTGAAGAAGATGCCCGACTCAGCAAATGGCAGGTTGCTCCAGCAGTCGGAGCGCGCCCACCGATGGGTACTTCATTCTAACCAACCTCCTGGCCTCAACATAAATGATTGAGGGACAATCGCCATGATACAAGTGTCAAGGATTCAATTTGGAAGCGATGCTTTCATACATCACAAAAAAATTTTTTTCCTTCTACCGTTTGACAAAGATTTCTTCGAAATATCAATCTATCACTCTTTCTCTTCTATCTGTGAAATTTTCTTAAAAACCAAGAATTATATATATATATATATATATATATATATATATATATATATATGTGTGTGTGTGTGTGTGTGTGTGTGTGTGTGTCTCCGCGCAAAATCTGATGAGGCTCACCTCAGATTCAGGTTCAGCGACCCAAAAAACATAAAGGCTCGAAAAATTACGACTTCACCAGAAAGTTCCTCTATTTCCTCTTCTTTTCTCCCTGTGGACTAGATTAACGGGTTTTTCACGGTCTTTCTTCATTCGGCGAGGAGGCTCTCAGCTTCAATGACATATCTACATATTGATAAATTGCCATTACAGTTGGAGAACCATCCATGATTCTCTCCATTATCTCTCAAGGATTTTCAAAGGCTACAGGGGCTCCAGAAACATAATTAATTTCCCAAATGATAATACTACATACCTCGGATGTTTTCCACAACACACGAATAACGAACTGTGCACTAAGGTTACCTGACTTTCCTCACGCAAATCAGCAAGCTTCAGAGAAAAACAGCACCAGCAAATAATCCTACAACGTCTAGCCTATCCTCCACTGAAAATAATATTATGTAGTAACTATATGTATAGGATGGACACAGAAAGGTTATCAATAAATTACGAGTACCTATATGGCTCGGTCCGGGATTCATTGAAAATCCGTGAGCCAGTTCCCAACAACTCATAGCTAACCAACCACGAGGCAAAGTAGCATCCGAACTTCGGTTTGCTACGACCATTTTGTAAAGTGACACTCTAATAAACCGATAACGCAACCCAGCAGCACTGTCACCCATTAACAATCGAAACAGTTGGCATCACGGGAACGGTCAAGTGAAATGAACCCCTAAACCCTTGATTGGATTATGGAAACTTTTCGAAGTCCAATTATTCATCCAAACGAAGGGCTCGCGGCAAATTTTATACCGAAGTTTTTTCCCTCCGCCATTTTAAGAGGGCCTTGAAAGGAACGATATTAATTAAATGCGACCGAATGCCTCATTTCTACCTTTATTTCACTGGGAAAAGAATTCTTAAATCAAGCCGCAGCGGTTTTCACCCCCTCCCCCCCTCCGCCACAGCACCCTTTCAGGACGGAGAGAAAGGTCTCAATTAACTGTAGAGAACTTGATTGCGGAGTTGAATCGTTCGAGAGAAAATGCTTTTCGATGAAACTGAGAAACCTAAGTCAATATCGCAATTTAGGGACGTTCGAGTACGTACACTTAAGGAATTAAATTTGGGAGTCATGAATATCTAGGACAGAAGTTTCCAATCGGGAGGGAGTTTCTCATCTGGATTCTTTAGACGCTCTCATAAGTTCGCTGCTGGGTTTAAATTGTGATATGCGATCAAGTCTCACCTGTATCTGCAGAGAATGATGGGTGGTGTTAACCTCTCTTAGATTTCAACCACTCTTCCCAGAAAAAGATTGGGAACCACTGTTCAAGGATGAATGGTACTCACACAAGCTCTATATATTGGAGGCAGGGGCGTTGCGTCCATAAGGCCACTTGGGCCACTGCCCCGGCACCCAGAAACACAAAAAACTCCAAAAAAATGCCAAACATTTGTTCAGTTGGCATTCGAATTTCCCTCCGTATACTGTACCTAGCATTTTTCACGAAGTTCAACAGCGACTCGACAGAGTTCTCTGGCTATGGATATTCAATATGTGTTTTCGTCATGTTGGCTCCCCTGTAGCTCCATGGAGCATTTTATCGGAATATAGCTACACTAATCGATGTCTTGCAATCGAAATCGAAACCTACGCTTCTGAAAGTGATAGGTCCTGGGACCTGGTGTCGCCATGGTAATCAAGAAAAGTGGCCCGTCCGCGCAAGCTCAGTCGAGTAAAAATTTGGTTAGCCACGCCCCTTTTGGGCCCGGGCCCATATTTCAATCCAAAAATCGTTTGTGTTCACAATCGATTGGATTGTTTCAATTCATCTTGTCATCTCGATACGAGATGCTTGTCCTTCGATCTGTCCTCCCCTAAAAATTCTTATCACTTTCGCCATTCTGTTCCTATGTTGAACTTGAACGTATTTTTAGAAAAAGCTGTTAATTAGTGTTCCGGTTTGGTGGCCCACCATTTTCAGAGCCCACGCTCCGCTACTGTTGGAGGACCAACTGGATGTCATTCTCAGCTAAAAACAACACTTCCGGGATACCCCCGCGTAAAATTCTGCTGCCGCTAAGAGGGCGTGATTGGGGGTGTGACATAGGACCGGATTCAGAGGGGTCGGAGAACCTCTTCGTTGGCTGTGATGGCACGAGAGTTCACGAGGAAATCGTACCCAAGGCAAGCAACCCTTGTATTCCTATATATTATATGCGTTACAAAAGATCCCTATTCTTATGAAAAATCACCCCGCGACTACAAGAAGGGATTAGCCGAGGAGAGAACGGACTTATTTTGTTTACGCTCCCGACGAGACACACAACTCATGGTTTTTAACAGAAGTACCTAGCGCTGAAAAAGAATTCACCGTCCCACAGCGTTAACCGTGATCTACGAGGGCGATGAAAAAACGTTCCCTCATTAATGTGAACGTCAGCTACTAACTCATATATCAAGCCTAGAAGCAGCTTAAGCTTGCCAGGATGAGGTATTATATTGACATATTTCCATCAACTCTCCTCCTGAACTGTAAAGGAACATGTGATTTGAATTTCACACATGAATTTCATATCTGTGTAGTTTTAATATAGCTTACACCCAACGACAGGCAAGCTTTGTCATGTTGATGGAAATTTAGGTGGATTTTTATCAAAATTAGTATGACAGACATTATAAGAGATGGTGATTTAACGGTCAGCCGAAATGCCAGACCATTGTGCCGGACGCGCAGCCACGCGCTCAAGGTGGAATCATGAATACTGCGACACGGTACACATAACCGAGTACATAACTGAGACCTTGTGGAAAGTTGCATTCTATTTCGGTTTCAATGGGTTATCAAATTAAGATTTCAAAGTTAGGTACAAAATTTGACTCGAGATGAATTCACAATTAAGATAATAATATATTAGGTTCAGAAGAAGATTACATTTCTTACAAAAAACAGCAAGGAACGGGAATGAGACTGTTACTGTTTTTTATAACGGAGAAGAAACAGGGTTACGGGAAAAGAAATAGAATTAATAAAAATAGAAAATAGAACAATAAAAGAAGAAATCAGAGCAACATTGGGACACACTGCCCTTGAAAGTAATGAACATGAAAGTTCTTTCATGTCGCCGTTCCCCTCATCCAGGACACACATGGGATTGAATAAGTATCCAACTGCAACATAAGTAAACACATAACCCTACTGACATAACTAAATAATAACATATAACGTCGTATATAATAACAATAATTCAATTGCAATGAATGAAGAGGAAAGGAGGAAAATTCCTCCGCTCCCAAGAACAAGCCATTTTTCGTACTGTAATGGGTTATTTTAGAACAAGGAAAAGGGAACCATTTTGTTCACATCCGTTCAATTTTTTCTTCGTTTCCCGTCAGACGCTTCATCCTAAATGCTTACTGCATCACCATAAAGCCCATAACGGAAAAACCAGCCTTTGCTCGCAATGGACGTTATTTCATTAAATTTGTTCTAACAAACTTTTCGTTCTTTTTACAAAAATATGATAGAACGATTTACTTATTACAAGGTTGTCTGCCATCCACAACTGCTTCCATGATCAACGAACAACGATATTAAAACACTCTCTCCCCCTACTTTTTAGCTTGTTTTTTGTCTTTTGCTTACAACCTTCGTTCCGAGTCCCCCAAGGCAGGGGAACAGCGGAAGCCTTGCGATAACTTAAAATGAGAGGAAGGATATTTTCATTTGCGATCCATGGGTGTCATGGTATGTCTGTCCGTCCGCTTGTCTGACAGTCCGTCCGTTTGTCTTTCCGTCTATGTCTGCAGATTCATGCAACACACGTAACTATATGGAGCTGACATTTCGAGGATAGGTACCGGTTTGGCCGCAGATGCTCCCATATGAAGTTCATAAAAAATTGTACAAGAGACGTCATCGTTGACACGACATCATTCCACCATTGATTTTATCTTATTGGAAGATTTAATTATTCTGTAGGAGCTATTTATTTTGAACCTGAATATGATAGTCATTGCGATCAAGTGTAATTGGTTATGCGGGGCTATGTGGCATAACTTTGCAGATAATTTTTCTTTTTACTGAGTGTTGAGAAGTAGGTACTTACAAGAATATCTCCGGACTTACAAATTAGACGACATATATTGTTCGCCAGCAACCCATGCTATTCAAGCCCAAGATCCAGTGTTTACATTTTGCGGCCTTATTTGCGATTTGCAGCCTAACATTTCTTTACAATCTCCTCCGTTGATCTTCTGGTGCAGATCTCTCTGTTTTCTGTGACATACGTATATCTCTTCCTCAGCTTTAATGGGCCGCGCTTAGGTAGCTTCAATCTCTATTTGATCACACCAAATATCTCCATTTGATCACACGATCACCCCAGGTTCGAAAATTCAACGAACTGGAAAGACTTATTCATCTGATTATTTATCACCATTACTAAACAACTCATTGCAATTTACCATTTACAGATAAGCAATGTAATCATGTAATATGAAATACGATCCACCGGAAGTACCTATCTAGCAGCCATTGTTGGTCTACGTTTTTAGTTACAGCCTAAACACAAATGTAACAAAGTACACCATAAATAGATCCAAAATTTCGCTGTGTATGAACCACATTCAAGGGCATTCGTTAATTTAGCAAATCTGAGAAGTCTGATTTTTAAAGAGTGAATAATAGTATCAATACAGCTTTGACTAGTTTTTCGAACCCCCGATAAAAACCTCCCTCACTAAAGACCACCCCTCTGTGAAGACCACATTCCTTTATCCCCGAACACTTCTAATTGATATAAGCACTGAAAAACCCCTCGCTAAAGACCATCAGCTATAAGGACCGTGACCAGTATGTCTGGGGACCAAAGCACCCATTCACCGCTTACAAAGACCAATGACATCATTCAATGATATTGTGAAGAATGTTCGGGGACAAGAGGATTAAGTTAATTATGTACATATCGTTATGTTGAACACCTAATGTGTGTCTTGCCTCTAGTAAACACATACATAGAACTAACAATAAAACGCGTTTTTTATTCTTTTAGTAAGGTCCCTGCACTATTTTCCTCTTCAATGTAATTTCCAAACCATATTTCTTTTGCACATGAAATATTGCATGTAATTTCTACTACATATACACACGACCTACCCCTCACTAAGGAACACCTCACAATAAGGACCGCTTTTGCCAACCCTGAGGGTGGTCTTTATAGCGGGGTTCGACTGTATATATAAAAGCATACAGAAATAAGTACATATGATAACCTATAAGCATATTATAAATAAGTACTCATAAATCTAATAACAAAAGTTATGTTATTTTCTAGACGGGAAAAAATTTTCCTTCATAGCTTACACAAGTTGGTCCCATTAATGATCTACCCGAAGGAACAGTCACCACTCGTTCAGGGTATAAACGTTGTGCCGAACCTCGGAGACCTCTGATACCCAAAAGAGTTAATGACTAACAGGCAAAAACCAAAAAATTCCTCGCGTAAATCGAAAATCTTGTCTTGAGCATGGATCGACGGTCTAGAGGGGGCTCAAGATATGGGATGTTTTCTTGTCGCAATCCTTTCCCATTAGTCTTCTAGTGGTTTCCCGTAGAAATCCCTCCAGGGAGACTACCCGCCAGCAGTACTTTCTATCATCTTTCCGAACGAGAAAACTTTGTTCGAAATACGTTCCAGCACCGATCGAGTGGTTCATCAATCAATGCCAAACACTTGACCATAGGATGTTTATACTGGTTGAACGAAGCCTAGAGATCTTCATACACCGACAATAAGTTCTTGTAGGTTATACTTTATAATTTATGCATATTCATTTCACGAATATTCATAAAAGTATTTTGGTATTTTGTCCCATAACTCAAGAGCACAAAAAAATTACAGGAACACTAAATTTGACTAATCTGAAAAGAGGTGCATTATCAATTCCATTTAAGTCCATATTTTAAATAGCCAACGAAAAGAAGCAACGTTCAATGGCTCAAAAATGATTTCTCAGAATCCAAGCTTAGTATGGACGTAAATAATCAAATTAGCCGCATTCGATATAAGTAAGTACATGAACATACCCATAACAAACAATAGTGGTGGACTTGAGAGGGACATACATTGTTACACAGACTATGAGATATACTAATCTACACCAATAATACGGATATGCTGGTTGTTCTATATAACAGCACGGGGAAACCGGCTTATTCTCGGCGGTTGTGAGAAACCATATATCAATGCCGTGCACCTCTCGAGGTGCCGCAGGTCGTACCTACAAAACGCATTTTTCTTTAGGCCTTTCGGAAAACTGTACGATTACATTATAACCAAGAGCCAGTGGGGGAATTTGCACTGCAAGATTCACCTTTCCTTTACAATGCAAGTGTGACGAAACAATGTCTGTGTGTTGGATGTACGAGTACATTGAAATTCAAAGACAAATATGATAGTAAGGGGGCATAATGATGCAATGTTCCACTAAGTTGTCTGTAAAGAAGAGCTTGCGGTTTTATTATTACTGACAGGTAATTCGGAGATATCCCAAATTGGTTGTAATCCTTAATACTAGGCGACCATAATTATAAGAACTTCTACAAGAAATATGGTTTTATATTCTTCATCATCCCACGAAGAGCATTATATCAGGTGAAGGATCTCAAAGAACATTAGAATGGAGCAAAAGTGGGTTTAAAAACTGTTGGCACGCCATCACTCTGCCCCTCTCTCGCCTAATTCCTATTGGACAAACCTGTGGACAAACCTCACATCCACCATCAATACCGCATAGTTCAACCTCTTTGGTGATGATAAATACGATGGTAGGTATAGCTTTACTAGTTACAGATAACTTACAGTTTTTCGATACGTGTGACTGCCTATAGAAGAAATCAAAGGTCTGTCCATACCTGGAACAAAATAAGAAAATATTGGTGTCATTAATACTGAAGTTATGAAACTATAGTCACAGCATGTGTTTAAAATATTTGAATATTATGAATAGCACCATTCAAATCAAAACAGGCACTACGGAATTGTTTCTTTATCAATCCACAAAACGACACACCATTCCCCGTATATGCTATTTTTCATTGCAAAAGGCACTTATCAGATACACTGGATGAGAAATGTTAATAACGCAAAATCATTCTTTTATTTTAAACGTCCACAATTAATACCAAATTGATAGTTTCCTGAAAAACTATTGACTAAATAATAAACGTTTGCAATTTGAACTCAGCATTCCATTATGTATTAAATTTATGATAATGATATGAAATAATGATAAAAGGGGATTATTGAAATGAAATAAAACGGAGATATAAAGGAATATTGCTGTGCAATCAGAAACCTATTGATGAGAATTATTATTTTTGAAATGTTACGAAAGCCAGTGTCATATTAGCGTTCAAATGTTTCAGTCATACCGCATGAATATATTATCACGGGAGTGTTGGAAACCAAGGAAGTATTGTTTATGAAGTTTTTCACTGGAGGAAAAAATTCTTGCTCGATTCCAATGTTTCATTATTGAAAATAATAAACCAAAATTAGAGCGGCTGCACAAGTATTACGAGAATTCGTATTTACAAGGGGGATAATCCGGCGGTCAACTCAATAAGCCTCCACTTCAAATTGAAGACTAAAAGAAGGAAGGTAGGTACCGGCAACTGGTACTCAAACGCTAAATGACAGGAAAACGCCGAATTCTCCCATTTCCACAGCAATATTACAATAATTTACTCCAAATACTTCGATGAGGAGTAGTACTTCTGTTTATATTCTTTAATGAAAGTAGGTTCCAGTCTACGAATTTTGAGACGAACCGCACGCTCCTATGGCGAATACCTAGTTATTTTGGTTTGTTACTTCCAATAATGGACCTTTGGGTTCGAGCACGGGGAAAACAAAATAACCCCCCCTGTCGACCACCGTACGCCGTACTTCCGAAAGCGAACCGAAATTAATGAAATAGGTTGCAGGTACCATTTGGGGTCCAGTTGGACCGCGAACCTCGTTACTGGCAGTTATCTCCAAGGGGTTAAAAATAGGGGTTGACATTTTTGGGGCACTCTAGCTCGAAAATTTCAATAGCTACGGTTTTTTTACGTTTTTAAATTGATCTCGAACTAAAGAATTGTTTGGGACCGCCCGGAGCATTGTATGTCGAGCCGTTCGTTTGCAGCGAAAAGCTTCGTCAACATGATCGTCAATGAAACGGTATAAATCCGGCCCAGATATCACTGCTATGGAACATGAAGGGCTGTATGAAGTCGAGTTGGTTGTTCTGTAGTATTATTTAATTTGAAGAATGATGACTTTTTCGGATTTTGTTGATAGGTTTTGTAACTTGAACAAACGTTATGCTTCATGAATAACAACAAATAATTACTGGTGACTGAATTATTGAATCCCGCGCACTTTCATGAAATTGTAATTCCCGGGCCGGCTCCAATACTCGATTTAGGGCTTTCCTAAGGGGAGCGCGAAAGTAGTTATTGACCACAGAAAACATTGATCTACGCAGAAGGGGCATATTTTCAGGTGAATCATGAACCATTGTGTAATAACTTGCTGCGTTTTCTATGAGCTTTCAAAGTTTCGGCAACAAGTGATGTCACACTGGGCTCAGGCAGAAAGGGTGCAATTCTCTTGTGGCCAAAACTTTGCCGAGGTCTCCGAAACTATAACACATTTAAGTGAGATAAGGTTTAAAACTGGGCATGAAATTGCGGATCGACTATGGGGAGGGGGGAAGGCTTTTATGGGGAAAGAAATTATTATAATTTGTTCATTTTTAGCAACTACCTGAGACTGCACAAAGAACGAGTCATTTTAGAGGTCATCAATCTTAGGAATCGATTTCAACGAGTCATGGAATCATCAAACGAGCTGCTTCAGGCGGTGTGGGAGGCGGGAGGAATAAAAACATGACGGCAAAGGGAAAGTGAAAGTAGAAAATAGGTTATGAAGACCGAAGACGGTAAAAGACCGAATAGCACTGGGAAACACGTGATGGAGGGCCCTGACCCCGGCCTATTCGGAGTTTCCACCCGACGCTACCTACTCTCGCCCGACGAAGGACAGCGCTTGAGTCTTCAACCCCGAAGCTGGTCTTTGACGCACCCACAGCCTACTGAAATGTCAAGACTGTTCAAGGCCAAGAAGTGACGTCATGGGTGTTTGTACGAGTAGGTCGTAAATTCGATCCGTGACTGGAAAATGGAACGGTTACTGAGATCCGAGGGAATATGAACCAAATGAGACTACATGCAGTTCAGTATAGGTAATCCGAAAGCACGGGAATGTGTTACCATGTATAGAAAAATTACTATACTGTCGTATAGTACTTTTATACGTAGTATAGTACAGTACAGTATAGTATATATATAGTACAGTACAGTATAGTACCTACAGTATAGTATATTATGTAGTACAGTATAGTATAGCATAGTATAGTAGTATAGTACAATATAGTATAGTATAGTACGGTATAATGCAGTATAGTAAATAATAGTACAGTACAGTATAGTACAGTACTGTAGTATAGTACTTAGAAGTTGTATAGTAGTACAGTTCAGTATAGCTAATCCTAAAGTGTGTAGCGAGGAAATGTGTTACCATATATAAAAATTACTAGACTATACTATGTGTGTTACCATATAGAAAACACAACGGTGAATTATTTTCAATAAATAACTTTTCTGGAGCATATTTCATAAAACAACAAGCAACAAGTGTACAAGTCTACAAGTACAGGTACTTGGAATTCACAGTGTACAACTTTCACCAAAAGAAATGATACAAGTTCAAAAAAATAATCCCTAAATCCAGTATTGGAGCCGGCCCGGGAATCACAGTTGATAACAATGCGCAGGATTCAATAATTCAATCATCAATTATTTGCTGTTACTCATGAAGCATAAGTGTCGTGAGTCCCTCCCGGGAACACTCCACAGCAACTTTTAAGCTCTCACCAATATCCTTATGTCAAACTTACTTTCCGCTAATAAACATCTGAGTGGGGAGACAGGCAACAGAATCCAGGGGACACAACCTGGAGCCCCACTACCAACTCCCAACAGGGAGTTGGAGGGAGAGGCCTCCAAGTCCTATATAACCCTGGATCCTGGAGCTTTAGCTTCATTCGACACTTCCTCTAACCAGCTCTCTCTTCTCTCTCTTACCTTATCCCTCTCAGATGATCGGTTGACTACAGCCGCCTGAGAATTTACCTCCTCTCCTCCTTGTCTAGATGTTCGGTTGACTACAGCCGCCTAGACAAGGCTCTCTCCTTACCTAGATGATCGGTTGACTACAGCCGCCTAGGTAAATTCACTCACCCACCTCTATCTCCTCCCAAAGTCGTAGATGATCGGTGGACTACCGCCGCCTGCGACTTTTATTTCTCCTTTCACGCCACCCTGATGAAAATTCTAAATTCATCACAGTGGTGAACCCGACGTTCATCCAACCTTCTATCCTCTTACCACCTCATGTGTCGCCCCAGTCTAGTTCGGTGTCCCCAATTTTTAAATTCAAATTTAAACAGTCAGTGTAAATTCGCAATTCTTGGCCCAACCTCACCACTCAACTCCAGCTCTCAACGCACCTCCGCTTCCGCCGATTGCGAATTTCAAATTCAAAACTACCTCATTTTTGAATTTTAGTTACAGCCATGGACCCGAACTCACCGACGCCGCCGCTCCTCCGGCCATCCCTGCTGCAGCCGCCGACCGCTGCGACAACTGACGCAGCCGAAAACCCCTTCACCAGCCTCTCACCACCCGGCTCCTCCGCATCCGCCGCCGCCGCTGCAGCCGCCGCACACGCCGCCGCCGACGTCACGACGGCCTCGGCGTCATTCCCGCTGTCGCTACCCCCCTTCTACACGCACGACCCCGCGCTGGGGTTCTTTCAAGTCAACGCTGCGTTTTCGGCCGCCAACATCCGCAGCCAGCGGACCCGTTACTCCCGCATTATATCGCTGCTCCCGTACGAGATCCTCCTACAGACGTCGGACATCTCTCCCGACGCCACGGCCGCATACGATGACCTCCGCACCCGCCTCGTCTCGCTGTACCAGCCGTCGAAGATCGCACGTGTCGCAGCGCTCTCCCAACCACAGCACCTAGGCGATCTGAAGCCCTCCCACCTCTACCGCCGTCTGCGTCATCAACTGCACGACGTGATGACGGCCGACATCGCACGGACGTTTTGGCTGCGGGCCCTACCACACCCCATGCAAATGGCGCTCGCCAGCCACCTCGACGGCCCAGACGAACCACTTCTGCGTCTAGCCGATACGGTCCACGACCTCACCGCAGCCGCCGGCGTCACGGAGGTCTGCGCACCCCGCACCCCCACCCCGCAGCGGGACCGGACGCCGTCACGAGAGCGCCGCCGGCCCCCCTCCCTCCACCGGCGCCGCTCCCTCTCCACCGAGCGCCGGCCAACCCCCTCCATCGACCACCGACGCCAGCGCTCGCCCGAACGCCGCAACACGTCCCCCCCTCGGCAACGCAGAGGACGATCTCCAGCCGCAGCGGCCCCCTCCACCTCCGTGCGCCCCACCAAGACCGCCTACCTCCCAGCGGACCCCCCCCACCGATGTTTCTATCATGTTAACTTCGGTGGGGAGGCCCGCAAATGCCAGCCCCCCTGCTCCTTCACCACCAAGCAGGGAAACGCGGCCGCCCGCCGGTAAACCCGGCGGGCCCCCCTCCTCGCCAACACGGGGGGGACCATGACCAACCCCTCCCCGCCCGCATTCACACCACCACCACAAAGCCTCGCTACCCCTCCTACGCCGCCGCCACGGCTGCCAACCTCCCGGCCGCGCCTGCCAGCGCCGCCAAAACCCTCACCCCACCGTCAACCCTTCCCCCACCCCGGAACGACCCCTCCACGCCCGCCTCCAGGGCAGCCACCCTTCCGGCCGCCACTCACGCCGCCGCTACCGTTCCCCCACCACGGAACGGCCCCTCCACGCCCGCCTCCAGGGCAAAACCCCCTCCGGCCGCCACTCACGCCGCCGCTACCGTTCCCCCACCCCGGAACGACCCCTCCACGCCCGCCTCCAGGGCAGCCACCCTTCCGGCCGCCACTCACGCCGCCGCTACCGTTCCCCCACCACGGAACGGCACCTCCACGCCCGCCTCCAGGGCAAAACCCCCTCCGGCCGCCACTCACGCCGCCGCTACCGTTCCCCCTCCCCGGAACGGAACCGCCCCGCCTGCTACCAAGAGGACCAGCCCCCCAGCCGACGCCACCGTTCCCCCTCTCCGGAACGGCAAGAAACCGCCCCGCGTCTCCTTCGCAGGGGACCAACCGCCGCCAACACATACGCCCACCGCCGCCGCCATTTTACCGCACTCCACCCCGGCTCACCAGCGCCTTTTCTTAAAATGCTCCAAGACGAAAGTCCCTTTCCTCGTCGACACAGGGGCGGCGCTCTCCATTTTCCCGAACAATATTCTCCGGCGACAGGCGCGTTGTTACCGGCAACTCCTCTACGCCGCCAACGGTACCACCATCCCCTCGTACGGGACGTACCGCTCATCCATCCACATGAGCGGGCTCGCGTACGAGTGGGAATTTACCGTGGCGGACGTAGAGAAGGCAATCCTGGGGGCCGACTTCCTCGCTTATTTCGGCCTCCAGGTTGACGTCCGTAACGCGCGCCTGCTCGACCCCTCCACCCAGAAGCCAATCCCCGGATTCATCCACGCGGTCGATCGCCCCCCAACCCAATTTGAAACACTCCTCCTCCAATATAAACCCCAGCGCCGCCCCTCCGCACATATCGCCCAAACACAACACTACATTGAGACCTCTGGACCCCCAATCTCAGCAAAAGCCCGCCGCCTCCACCCCCTCCAACTGTCCCAAGCCCGGCGGCATTTTGATAAACTGATAGCAGATGGTATTGTCCGCCCCTCCAAATCCCCGTGGGCTTCACCGTTACATATCGTACAGAAGCCCAACGGGGATATCCGCCCCTGCGGCGATTACCGCCGCCTTAACGCCAAGACCACTCCGGACCTCTACAACGTCCCCCACCTCCGAGACTTCTCCTCACACCTCCACAACACGACCATATTCTCAACCCTAGACATCTCCAGAGCCTTCCACCACATTCATATATACCCGCCCGACGTACCCAAAACCGCCATCATAACACCTTTCGGCCTTTTTGAGTACATAAAAATGGGCTTCGGCCTCCGGAACGCTGCCCAGACGTGGCAGCGTTATATGGATAATATTCTGCGGGGACTACCATTCGTGTTCTGTTTCCTGGATGACGTATTGATCGCCTCCCGGGACCCACACGAACATCTGACACACCTTAAGCAAGTCCTCGAAATCTTCGCCGCCGAGGGCCTCACCATCAACTCTCAAAAATGCCATCAAGTCTCGTCCGACGGGATCAAGCCTCTCCCGGACAAAGTACACGCTCTCACTGATTTCCCCCAACCCCGCACCGTCTCAGAACTTCGCCGTTTCCTGGGTATGTTGAACTTTTATCGTAGACACATCAAACACGCAGCACAACACCAACAACCACTCATACACGCTATCCCACAACCGGCCAAAAAGAACGATAACCGCCCCATTTCCTGGACCCCCGCCCTCACAACCGCCTTTCAAAATTGCAAAAAGGACCTAGTAGACGCCGCTCTATTAGCCCATCCCGATCCCCATGCTCCCCTCTCCATCACGACCGATGCGTCTGACTGGGCCATCGGGGCAGTACTCCACCAACACACCGGCGCCACCCCCCAACCCCTCGGTTTCTTCTCGAAAACTCTGTCCCCAACTCAAAAAAATTACTCCACTTTTGACAGAGAACTCCTCGCCATCCACGAAGCCATCAAGCACTTCCGTGACTTCGTGGAGGGCAGGCAGTTCTCTGTCATCACTGATCATAAGCCCCTCACACATGCCCTCCTCCAAAATCGTAAATCCGCCTCCCCCCGTCGCCTCCGGCAACTCGAATTTATCGGGCAGTTTACGTCCGATATTCGTTATTTGCCGGGGGCCGACAACTGCGTAGCAGACGCACTCTCCCGCCCCACCCCCACCACCGCGCCGGTGGCGGAGTTACTGCCTTTCCCTTCCCCACAAACCCTAAAAACCCACCAAACACCAACTTCCGACTCCGCACTCTCCAACCTCATCTCCGCCTCCAAATTGGAACAACTGCCTCCCCTCGACCTCTGGTGCGACGTAACGGCCGATTCACCGCGCCCTTACGTCCCACCGGAGCTGAGGCGGCAGTTGTTCCTCCACTATCACTCCCTCCATCATCCCGGCATCCGGGCGAGCCGGGACCTGATCAAGACGCGGTACTTCTGGCCCCACATGAACACGGATATCCGTACCTGGGTTCTGGGGTGCCAGAAGTGCCAGCAATTTAAGGTCTCGGCTCACCCCCATGTACCTCCTCAACCCATTCCCGACTCCCTCCCGTGGGAACACGTCCATCTAGATCTGGTCGGCCCTCTTCCCCCCTCCGAGGGGAAGAGGTACTGCCTCACCATGATCGACCGTGCGACCAATTGGGTTGAGTGTATCCCACTCGCCCACATTACCGCGGACGCCGTCGCCGCGGCCTTCCTCAATCAGTGGATCAGCCGCTACGGCTGTCCGCGGACACTCACGGTCGATCAGGGGAGGCAGTTTGAATCAGCCCACTTTGCCGACCTGCTCCGTTCCCTCGGGATTCAAAAAATCTGCACCACTCCTTATCACCCCCAATCCAACGGGAAAATAGAGCGGTGGCACTCGGTCCTTAAGCAAGCCATCTCCACATTAGCCACATCCCCCTCATGGACCAAAACCCTCCCCTACGTATTACTCAGCCTCCGCACTTCCGCCCGTCCTTCAGACAACACAAGTCCCGCACAACACGCTTTCCGAGACCCTATTCGTTTACCGGCCGACATTTTCCCCCCACACAACACCCCGTCCATTAACAGGGAACCGCTACACACCTCAACACCGACAAACGACACCACTTACCCCAAACGCTTTTACACTTCCACTCACATGTACTTGAAAGAGCCCGGCATGCATAAAACCTTTCAGCCCCTTTATGCCGGGCCCTTTCAAGTCATCCGCACAACACCGACCACCGCGACCCTGCTAATGGACGGGAAACCCCACACCGTACCTTTCGCCCGCTGCAAACTCGCCCGCTGCAAACCCGCCCCTGTTCTCCCTCAACCAACATCAGCCATCAGTCTCCCGCCGTCCGTTTGCCATGCACCATCGCTCCCAACCTCAGCAGTCACCCCCGTCACCGTTTCCGGATTTCGATTCGGATCCGGAAATGGCGGCCATACTCCGGGACGTTTTCGTCCCGGACCCGCTCTCCCCCCTACCCCCTTCGCCCGGGCCGACATCACCGCTTTTATTTGTTCCGCCACGGATCTCCGGGTTACCTCCCCGGCCCCGGCGGTGGAAGTACCCCCAGTGGCGAATACTGCGCGAATTTCGCGCAGCACAAGCCACCGGGGTACACCCTCCCTACACCCCCATCGACCCTTTAATGTCCTCAATTCTGCACGAGTTCCGCCTCGCGGAACTCATGCCCCCCCCACCCCCCGTTCAAATCACAACCCTCCCTGTCACTTCCACACCCCCGCCTCCCGCTCTTTGACCCCAAATTTCCGCCCCCCAATTTTCAATTTTCGACCCCCCAATTTCGAATTCTCCCCCTCAAACACCCCAACCCTCCAAACCCACAACACCCCCTCCCTCCCCACCACCGCCGGGGATATCCCCAATAGATTCCGCCGGGACAAAACGGCCCGGGCGGCGAAACGGACGGAGGGAGCGTCCCCGCATTCCCCGCGTCCCGGCGGCCAAGTCCTCCGCCCCGCTCTGAGCAATCACGGCGGGGCCTTGAGATTCCGGGACAGTGCATGTGTCTTATTAACCCACACGCACTGTACCGGACCTCACAGCCCCGCCGTGGCCGCCTCACCGCAGCAGCCACCACCCAAACCCACCCACACACTTCAATCACACACTTCACTCCACCCACACACTCACTACAATTCACCACACACTACCCACACCCAGGGAACGGCGGACTTCAACACCCCGTTCCAATCTGTCAACCCCACCCAAATTTGTAAAGTCGTAGATGATCGGTGGACTACCGCCGCCTGCGACTTTTTTTTCTCCTTTCACGCCACCGTGATGAAAATTCTAAACTCATCACAATAAGGTAAATAACAAACCGTTGTGTAATAATTCCTTATAGATGGCCCTTCTGCGTAGATCGGTTTTCTTCAATACCTACCCTCGAGCTCCCCCCAGGAAAGCCCTAAATCGACACTGGAGCCAGTCCGGGAATTACACTTCATACAAATGCACGGGATTCAATAATGCAATCACTGATTATTTTTGCTATTCATGAAGCATAACGTTTGTTCAAGTTGCAAAAGTACCTATAAATAAAATCCAAAAGAGCCATTTTTTAAAATGGAATGATATCACAGAACAACCAACTCGACTTCAAACAGTCATCCGTGATTATAATCAGGTGCTCCCTAGCAATGATATCTGGGCCGGATTTAAACCATTTCATTCACAATCGTGTTGACGAAGCTTTTCGAGGCAAACGAACGGCTGGTCGTACAATGCTCCGGGTGGTCTCAAAAAATTCTTTAGTTCAAGATCAATTTAAAAACGTAAAAAAGCCATACCCTTCTTGTCGTGAGTCCCTCCCGGAACCACTCCTACTAGAATTAAGTTCTCGCAAATTATCTAACAGCCAACTTTAGTTTCTGCCAATAAACGGTAAGAGTGGGGAACAAGCCGCAGGAGTCGGAGCACAACCTGGATCCCCACCATCCCCTACCAAATAGGGGATGGAGGGAGACGACTCCCAGTAACGTAAATACTCGCCTCCTTCGACTTTTCACTCATTCTACGCTTCCTCTAGCCGCTGGCTATTCTCTCTCTTCCTACCCTTGTCTCTCTATCCAAACCTAAAAGATCCTAGATGAAGGTGGTGGTCAGCCCATAAACTCCTAGGCAAAAGTCTCCCAAAAGATTCCAGATGACGGTGGTGATTCGCTCATAACCGCCTGGACACAACATCCAAAAAGATCTCAGGAAAGGGTGGTGATTCGCTCATAACCCGCCTGAGCAAAATCCTCAAAAGATCCTAGATGACGGTGGTGATTCGCTCATAACCGCCTAGGCACACACATCCAAAAAGATCCCAGGAAAGGGTGGTCCTTCGCTCGTAACCCGCCTGGGCATTTCCTCACACCACCGTGATGAAATACGCCAATTTTAAATTCATCACACTTCTGTTGAAAGTTTTCGAGCTACGGCGTGCTGAAAATGTCAACCCCTATTTTTCACCCCTTAAGAGATGATTGACAGTAACGCCAAGCTTCGACGACCAACTAGACCCCAACGGGACCTTCAAACCAAATTTCATTAATTTTGGTTCATGGTAACTAAGAAAAGTACGAGGTACGGCGGACGGACAGAATTTTTTTTTTTTTTTTGCATTTTCGGATTTTACATACCTACCTTGAAACGTAAACCACCAAATTTTGAGGGGGGATAACAGTTTTTTCATGCTCGATTCCAAAGGTTCATTATTGAAAATAATAAACCAAACTCGGCCGACTTTTACAATTGTAGAACTGGAACTTGTAGAAAATTATGGAGAAACTCCGGTAACTTGTCAAAATCTGCCTGTTCAACTGTAAGAACTGTTACTTAAAAGTCTACACTTGTAGCTTTGTGAAACACAATTCATCACGATTTCTACAACCTGCACAATAATCGACCAGTAACTTGTCACTTGTTGCTTTACGAAACAGGCCCGTGGTGGTATAAATGTGCTACAGCGATAAAATATACGTGTTACTGATCAATTTGATGGTTCAAACGTTAACAAAGCAATGACAATGAATATTATTAAACTTGATTTACTTATTCGGGCTTACCGGTGGAATTTATTGGGTTGAGACTTGTGAGAGTCGAAGTTAAAGATATCTGGTGAATGGGGCATATTTACGGGACATTTTTCACGACATCAACGAAAAATAATAATAATAGTCACCTCATACCTGTAGCACCTACTTTGTACCTATAGCACTTCTCGGTACGTTTCGGTCCGGTACATAGCTTTTTTTCTTCTTTAAAAAAAAAGAAGTTTTTAAACAAAGAAAACAACTCTGAAGTTATGGAAGATAGGAAATCTTCCTAAACCTATGAGGATCACGTTTTTCAACGAGTGGGTTAAAGACTACAATATTGTTGAACCATATCAGCAGCAATAACTATTGAAGCATATCAGCAGCAATAATTTTTCGTTTCATTCACAAGAAAAAGAAGGCACCGCCTTCTTCTACTTCCTGTACAGGGCCATATTTTTCAAAACAAGATGCAACAAAACAACTGCATCCATGTAGCTCACAGATCTTACTCGGTAAGATACTACCGTGCAAAAATCACAGATGAACGTGAAGTAAACTTTTAGACTGACTATATCGCTATCTACCCCTACACCGCCGAAGCTACTCGTAGGTCGTATTGTCGACTCGTAGTGGTAGGTCGAAGTATCGTCAGAGTCTTCACGAACCCCGCGGACTGGTTATGGTGGGGGGCTCTAGGGAACGAAAATTGATAATTTTGTAAAGCCGAATAGGATAATTCCCAAGATACGGAGGTGAGGAAGCGAATTAAGTTGGACACGAAAAATAAATCGAAACCTCACGGCGGATTTACACCGTTGAAACCTGCCTTTCCAAACGGGCTGAATTACCAGGGAGGCCCTAAAGCCTGAGAATTGGTCTAAAGGGGGGCGACATTAAATAGATGGGGTAATGTTGGAGTGGAGGTGTTGGAAAGAGGGGTTATTAATGGTGGCAAATCCAACCTCCCTCACCAGTTGTCGCGGAGGCAGCTAAGGGGCAATTTAAACTGCGCAGCAAACTTGGGTGCCTGGGAAAGGGGTGAAACCTTGTGTTTAGTCAAGTTTGCGGAGCCTTTTGTCATTTAGTAGGATGGAGAGTTTTAGCCTTTTATTTTTGGGACATTGAGGCGAGAATCTGGGTCGAGAGAGAACGAATGGAGAGAAGAGGAATGGTAACCAATCAAAGAAAATGTCCCCATCGGGAATGGTCTGATGGATGGAGTCGATAAAGCAGTGAAACGTGAATGGACGATGTGCGAATTTAGTTTGATCGGAGAATAGGATGGAACCCTCCTTCCATTCACTACTCTGCGCTGGATACAAAATTACCATTATAAAATATCCCCACTAATTTAGGAAGAGTATCCCAAAAGAATTACGTTCGTGCGTTATCACGAAGAGAATGCCAAACAAGACTTTTTTAATATATATTTTTTTATAACCCTGGATTTAACATACTGGGGATACCCTGGGGAGACCTTTTCGGTAGGTACACTCGAATGCTAAAAGACACTATATTGTTGTCTTAACGCCCCTGCAGGCTCCAAATGATTCTATCAGAAGTGAAGAGCTAATTGCTGGTCAGGTAAGCATGCAAGCTTTTCAAAGCTTGTACTCGTGCCCACCCGAGACGAAAACCCGAGACGCCGCAATCTTTTATCCCAAACGGGGATATAAAGATCGGACGCTCTAGCCCGCTCGGACACCCCGGCAAACTACGTTCGTGCGATACCTATCACGAAGAGAACACCAAACAAGAAAAATATATTAGAAGTACTTACTAATTTACTTTTATCCTTTGGCGTTGAAACATGTCTCAAACGCACCGCTGAAACTAATTCTCCAGTTTTTCTATGCCAGAATTTACCGAAGTCCATATTTATAGAACTTCCACTGATTCTAAACCCAAAAAGGGTGTGATCACACACCAAACAGGTGTGATCACATAAGGACAGAGGTAGAAATCGCGAGGTCGTTAACGCCAGTTATACACCTAGCAACGCCGATCCCTATACACACACAAACACACACCACCGAAATTAATAATAATTATTAGTGAATTCAACGTCAGACCAATCTGACGGGTCGAAAAACCTTTTGGTATGTTTTACACAGGTCATTTTATCATGATGAAACCCACTCAACCGTTCAACCACCATTCATCCGTTCACCAGCATTCGACTCATTGAGTACTCCATCATTACCCAGTATAGTATCTACTTATACTGTGCCCAAGAAATCCCAAAGCATGAAAAGAAACTCCATGTAAGTATACCTTTTTGACTGTTTCGATGGCTAAGCGCCAGAAGGACGAATCTTATACTCGCTCTCAGCGCCAGAAGGACGAAACTGCCATTTTCCCTTTTTTGTTAATTCATGTTTGTTATAACATTCGCCATCTACTATGAAAATGAGAGATTAGAAATTACTCAAACAAAATTGAATTCAAGCAAACTGGAAAAATCCAATCTGTTCAGTAAATGAGAAACAGCGCCATAAGAATAATATATGTGATACGAAAAGTAGTAGGAAACTGGCTAACTTGAGAGTGGTAATGCCAGAGGGACGAACCTGGGAAGTTATAATAAATTTCAGAGCCCCGGCTGTACAACGTCATAATAACTATCGCTTGCCGACTTCCCTGACTGGAAAACTTATTCGCTGAAATACACGCTCACTTGGCGAAACAAGGATCCGAACAAAAAATCAATATTTTGAATACCTATTAATTCGGTAGGCTCAGTTCAGGAAAAAAGATGGTGGCCTGCGCCTTCCCTGCAAGGATTTAGTTTTCAGGAAATTTCTCAATAAATGAACATTAAATTTACTATGAATACCACATCAGGAAATAAAGGAGATGACCCCAAGCGCATGTATTCACTCCCTCGTCCTCACTCTCACTCACTCACTCTCTCACTGAAGCCAAGGAGAAGGATTTGGGTGGTTTATGCGACACCCTTGCGGTTCCAGAACGATACCATGATGAATATCCGGAGTTCCAATCTTGCTCAACTGTACGTGACGAACTAGGTACCGCAAACCTACGAGGCTGGAGTTTTCCACACCATTATTTCGTCTCTAGCTTAATGTTGGCCAGTACCAGGTTTTTTAATCATCAATTTTCAGCAGGTTTTAATGTTTTTGCAACTAGGTACTACGTGTTTTTGTTTTTATTGATGGGCAAGTTATTACAAAACGGTTCATTATAGGTATTGACCACAGAAAACAGTGATCTACGCAGAAGGGGCATCTATTTCACTCCACATCAACCATTTTCCTTCAGAACTTCATCATTTTTTTAAACCTAATATTGTCGGGTTTCATTTATTTTATTTTTGTTGAATTTTCAATATTAATAACGTAGAAAAACAATATTATTTTCCAAATAAATCTAAAATAAAAATAAAACCGAAGAAACAACGCGAAAAATCAAGCAAATTCGTTATTAAGACTGATTAAGACTGAGACGTTAAGACTGAAGACTGAATTATTATTAAGACTGATTTTGCCTATCCAGAAAGGTGACAAGAATTCGAAGTTACGAGCGAAACTGCAATGTAATTCAGTGACCAAACAGAACAGCCTGAGGCAAACGGACGAAACTGACTTTTCTGTCACAGTTTTATTTTTCAATTAAATTCAGGAGGCAGCACGGAAAAACTATCAATAGATTTGGAAAATATTGCAGCCACCGGGAAAAACGCTTCAAATTATTACACAACGGTTCATTATTTACCTATACAGATGCTCCTTCTGCGTAGACCACTGTTTTCTGTGGTCAGTACCCTCGAGCTCCCCCAGGAAAGCCCTAAAACGAGTACCTACTGGAGCCAGCCAGGGAATTAAAGTTTCATACAAATGCGCGGGATTCAACCATTCATCATTCATAATTTTTTGTATTTATTCATGAAGGTAAACAATAATAAGGTAAATAATAAACCGTTGTGTAATAATTTACCACTGAGTAATAATGTACCGTTGTGTAATAATTTTTAAGGAATTACATTTCATAATATTGTTGTTATTCATGAAACGTAACGTTTATTCAAGTTACAAAAGTAGGTACCTATCAACAAAACCCAAAAGAGCCATCATTTTTCAAATGAAATATCACAGAACAACTAACTCGACTTCATACTCCGCGAATATGACAGGTGCTCCCTAGCAATGACTATCTCGGGCCAATTCCCAATTGTTGCTGCGTCCCTAGAAATGATATCTCGGCTGAATGTATACAATTTCATTCACCCTCCTGTTGAAGAACCCTGTCGGTGCAAACTTCTGTGAACGAACGGCTGGACGCACAATGCTCCGGGTGGTCGCAAAAAACTCAGTTCGGGAACTATTTAAAACCGTTAAAAAAATCTGAGATAACGGCGTCCTGGAGATTTCAACCCCTATTTCTCTCCCCTTAGGGATGACTTACATTAACGCCGAGCTTCGAGGACCAACTAGACCCCCTCCCACCACCACAACATCTCACAGTTTCCATTTCGAAAATGGAATAAACAAATTTCTGTCCGTCCCCCGTATGCTGCGCCGCATCGTCCGCCACTGAGGTGAAGGTATACAATCAAATAATAAAGTTTCAGGTGTTCTACTATAGACATTGCATCAGTCTACCTATTAAAATTACTGAGTTCGAGAAAGCTATCTCCTTTCATAGCAACCAACCCTTAGATGCAGGGCAAGGTACAATGCCACCCGCGTCCATTTCTGTCATAACGACCGGCTGATTCGGCTAGCGTGAATGTTTATTCCCGGCTCGACGCAATCGTGCCATCTCTCATTTTTTGTAACTTCTCCTTTCCCGCTCCCACAGTCTTTCTTTCTCCCTTTGTTAAAAACAAATTCAAGTTTTATCGCCAAGCTGAGAGGGCAATGAACTGCGGTTACAAACCACTAGAGTGCCATAAAAGAGTGACACTTTCTGCACTCGAGAAATCATTACATCAAAAAAATAATAATTGTATTAATGATGGAGTCATTTTAGATTTCAACAGTACATACTCGGATGTTGATAGGGCTAATACAAATGAGTTTGCGTTAGCGAATTAATTGTTTGTTGAAGACTGCACTGCAATTATAGCACTGCAAAATGATTACCGAAGGTAGGTAATGAATTAGATCCATGCAAAATTCATGAAATTTGGTCTGTGGGTCCCATTTTATGTCTAGTTGGTCCGGCGTTACTGTCAGTCATCTATTAGGGGTGGAAAATAGGGGTTGACATTTCTGGGTCGCCGCTGTCTAGACTTTTTTTATGTTTTTAAATTATTCTCAAACTTGAAATTTGTTAGCCCCCCCCCCCCCCCCGCCACTCCACCGGGAGCATCGTACGTCCAGCCGTTCGTTTACAGTAACAAGGCCTTGATGTTGCACCGAAAAGCTTCGTCAGTATGATCGTGAATGAACCTATACATCCAGTCCCGATATCATTGCTATGGAACAGCATAATATATTATATTCACGTATGGCTGTATGAAGTCGAGTAGGTTGTTCCGTGAATATTTAATTAGAAGAATGATGGTCATTGTAGGTTTTGTTGATAGGTAGGTACTTCTGTAACTTCAACGCACGTATGCTTCATAAACAACAACAAATGAATAAATTAATTATAGAAGTACTCGATTTAGGGTTTTCCTAGTGGGAGCTCGAGGGTAGGTATTTACCGCGGAAGGGGCATCTAGACAGGTAAATTATAATAAACCGCTGTGTAATAATTTGCAGCGCTTTTCGGCGCAAATGTAAACATCATTGAAATTTGGTAATTTTGTTTTTTTTTGCAAATTACAAATACAAGGAAAAACTTGGTAGACCCGGAAGCAAAAAACCTCTAGAACAGAAGTCGGCCAGAAATCTGAACGCTTCCAGTTTGAAACCATGTTATTTTTTATAATCTTCCAACGATTTTGTAGTTTATCAAATGCCATCAACGACCATCCTACATATGATACGTGATAAATTCTCAATACTGCAAGCTTGTATAATAAATGCAGCAAATCAATTTTCGTTCAACCAGATGTAGATTTTGAACCTCTGTGCGCTTCTCAGGTAGGCAGCATAGATGCGACCTAACCTGATCACGACTAACAGAACCCACTTTGAGACGATACTGAATTTGTTGAGAGAATTATCGATTCTTTCTTTTCTAAATTCAGTATCGAGTTAAACTCTATACTGAGGTGAACTACTCTTCTAATCCTGAAAAGGTTTGAAAAGGGGTAAGGAGGATCACGGCCGAGTGAATCATTTACACGCTCGAATCTACATCAAAGGACCATCCAGATGGTGAGGTAGGTTGTAGAGTAGGTATATCCATAACGGAAGCCACACTTGACAGGATTTTCTTTCCAGTTTTCCACAACAGGAGTCGGCAGGGGGAAGCGGAAAGGGGACCGTTCATAGGAGCCGTCAGGGGCCGAACCTGTAGAGCTTCCTGCTTTTAGTAACCACAGCTTTCCCAGGAAAACACTAAATCGAGTACTGGAGCCAGCGGGACAATTACGGTTTCATAAATATGCGGTGGATTCGATAACTCAATTATTATTATTTATGGTTGTTTTCTTTGTGGTTATTCATGAAGCATATAACATTTTCTTCAAGTTGCAAAATCCAAAATAATCATTATTCTTCAAATGACATAATATCAAGAAATAACAAGCTCGATTTCATACAGCCATGCGGAGCCATAGCAATGATATCTGGGCTGGATGTATACCATTTCATTCACGATCATGGTGACGAAGTTTTTCGGTCCTCCCTGTGAACGAACTGCTGGACGTACGCTCGGGGTCGCAATGAATTCTAACGTTCAATAACAATTTAAAAACGGGAACATATTGACGGATGATATCGGCGTCCCGGGCATTTCAACCCCTACTTTTCACCCCTTAGAGATGACTGACAGTAACGTCAAGCTTCGCGGACTAACAAGAGCCAAAAAGGGGCCCATAAACCGAATTTGTTCATCTTCGTTCATGGTAAATTAGGGGGAAAACGCTGCAAATTTCTTATCAACGGTTTATTATTCTATTGGACGTACCTACAGAAATGTTGGCTGTACATTGATTGATTCATTAATGTACACTAATTGGAATAGCTATTTTTTGTTGCTTCCAACAATTTTGGCCCCAAAAACACGAATTAGTCCCTATTTTTGAACTCTGCCTATGGGGGGACCCTGCCTCCGGTATCTCCCCTTCTTATAGCCTGTCCCAAGCCAGGATAAAGGAGGAGGGAACCCTTGCTGTAACCTAGGTGTTCCACACCTGAAGTACTGTCCCAGGAAGTAGGCGTGCTCCAACATCTGAGCCGCTGAAACAGCAGGGGGGGGGGGGGGCCCTGCTTGGAGGACTTTCGAGTGCAGCCCACTCCAAACCAAGCTAGGGTACAGTGGTACAATCAATCACTTACCCGAAGCCACAAACGATTACGAAAGCTCAAAACAATCATAAAGCCAGACTGATCTATGGTGAAAAACATGGCGCGTCAAATGGAAACAAGCAATGGAAACGGAGACGAGCGAATAATGATATATTCTTAGGCACATGGAATGTTCTCTCCCTGTACAGAGCTGGTGCACTCCGCTTGCTTTTGGATCAGCTAAACCAATATAAGGCTGGAATCGTGGCTTTGCAAGAAGTAAGGTGGACGGGCGATGGTGTTCTGGATAGCAACGGCTGGACCATATTCTAACATGGGCATGATCGGGAACACTCATTCGGAACTGCCTTTGCAGTTAAAAGAAGCATGAAGCACCTCGTTTTGAATTTTCAGGGAGTGAGTGATCGTATATCCTGTCTCAGGATAAAGGGACGATTCTCTAACTTCTCCCTGATTAATGTTTATGCACCAACGGAAGTCGCTGATCCAGACGCTAAGGATTCTTTTAATGAGGAACTGGAGAGAGTGTATGACTCGTGTCCCCAGCATGATGTGAAGATATTGCTCGGGGATTGGAATGCACAAATCGGCAATGAATCCTACTACTTTCCAACAATTGGACTGCATAGTCTGCATAACATAACAAATGATAATGGTGACAGGCTCATCCAGTTTGCAACTTCACGGAACCTAGTGGTCGGAACAACAATGTTCGCACATAAAAACATTCACAAGGCCACGTGCACATCCCCAGACAAAACGACTTTTAACCAAATCGACCATGTCTTAATAGATCGGCGCCACTTCTCCCATCTACTTGATACCCGAGTGTACAGAGGGGCCAACGTGGACTCTGATCACTACTTACTTTATTGCTAAGATGAGAGCCCACATTTCTAAGGCAATAAGGATTGAAATACAGAGGATGGAAAAATACGCAGTGAAAAAATTGAGGAACTCTGATACTGGAAATTTGTTTTCTCAGAAGACAGCTGAGGCTCTTCAAGCTGCGCCCTTTGATTGCCGGGGAAGTGTGGATGGAGAATGGGAGAAGTGTCGAAAATCCATCATAGAGTCGGCTGATCTATGTACAGGAAAAGCAGAGAAGGAGGAACGAAACACATGGTTTGACGAAGAGTGCCAGCAGGTTACTGATGATAAGAATGCTGCATATAAAGCGACGCAGCAAAAGCGACATACTTGGCAGGCGAAAGGGTTCTATGCAGGAAAATGGAAGTCTGAAAAGAAAGTCCAAGGTGATCCTAGGTCTCAGGGGTGGCTCAGCCCCTGGGGAAGATGGTATAACGGTGACAACTCTTAAAAAACTCCATGAGTGCGTAGCTTCACCCCTCGCTTATTTGGTTAACCTCAGCTTCGCCACAGGATGTGTGCCCGATTGTCTCAAGAGAGCAATTGTTACGCCTCTGTTTAAGGGTGGTGAGGACCTAGGTTTGAATAACATCAGACCTATATCACTGCTTAGCAATATAGCCAAGATTTTAGAAAGGTGTGCTAAGGCTCAAATGATGCACCACCTCACAATTAACAACTGTCGGAATCACAATTCGGTTTTGTCGGGGGAAAGGGTACGCAGGATGCAATAGCAGGCCTTATTTCCAAGACATCTCAAGGGTTAGACACTGGTCAAAAAGTGCTTGTCGTTTACTTAGATTTAGCCAAGGTATTTGATACTATATCTCACGAAAAATTGGTGAATAGAATGACTGAATATGGTTTTCAGTCGTTGGCCCTTGAATCGTTGAAGAGTTATTTGTCTGGACATTCACAGAGGGTTAAATTCAGAAAGACCGTGAGTCCCTCCGAGTTCTTGAAATTTGGAGTTCCTCAGGGCCTTTTTGGTCTTGGGGCCGAACTGTTTCTTGGTATTTTTGGACGCTCTAACAAGGTTAAATATTGATGGTGAACGTACCTATTTGCTTCGCGGATGACACGGCTTGGATATTTGAGGACCTTCAATGGGAGGTGGTTTACGATAAGGCAGAAAAGGGGTTAAATATGGTTCAGAACTGGTTGGATGATAACGGTCTTACACTGAATGTCGAAAAAACTAAATATATATGACATATAAACTTATCTCAGCTACTCAGTCCCTGGTTACAAATCTGGTTATCCACCAGCCTTTGTGCGCATCGTGTAATAATTGCGAAGCTATTGAAAAAGTAGAAATCATTAGATACTTGGGAGTTTTTATTGATCAATTCTTAAGATGGAAAGCCCACATTAATAAGGTATCAATTAGGTCGCGTAAATTATTATATGTATTCGCACGATTACGAAATTGTTTGAAAGTCACTAAACTGAAGTCTGTCTACTTTGCCTTGGGACAATCTATCTTACAGTATGGGATAGTTGGATGGGGCTCAGCAACTAATACTACATTGCTGCCTCTTGCGAGGGCGCAGAAAGCTATAGGTAATACGTGTATTGGAGAATGTTCCATTCGAATCTCTTGGAATTTGCACAGTTGATCAACTTTTTATTAAGGCATCTCTGCTACAAGTTAGGAAAGAAAAAAAGTTAATTACTGTTGTAAATGATCCAATAAGTACCAGATCTCAAATGGAATTAATGTGTCTGGTTCCCAGAGGGTACAACAGTCACTTTCAACGGTAGTACCTTTTTGTAGGATCAAAATTTTATAATACTCTTCCATTTGACCTCAAAAGTGCGATTAGTCAGTCAATTTGGAAGGGTCTGATCACTAGATTTCTAATATCTAACCATGTAAGACGGATTTATTGTTTCTTCTCGTCTCAAGGTATATAACATTTATATTAATATATATTTTTTTTTAAATTTATCTAGTTGCAAGTAATTGAATATTATTTTGATCTCATCTCCATTCTTTGTTTGCGAAGCATACTAAATTTTGTATACCACTTTAGCCGTATCGGCGTGTAACTATGCAGTGATGTTTCTTCCAGTGGTTTCTTGTTGTTGTCACTCCTCTCTCTGTGCTTGGGTCTCCATTCAGAGAGAGTAATTTCCAGAAGATAATATTTATGTACTTACAAACTCTGTGCTTTTTCACAACACAAATAATCTTTGTAGAAGATGTACCTAATTCATTTCTTGTTAGTTTTTCGGATATGGAATTTAAAAATAAAAAATTAAATTAAATTAAAGTACATGGAAGAAAACAAAGGGAACATGCAAGAAAGGGAACAGAAGAACTGGGGGACCTGAAAAAGAATGATGTAAGGAAATTCTACAAGAAAGTGAATGACTCCAGAAAGGAGTTCAAACCCAGGGTCAATATGTGCAAATCAAGGGAAGGGTCCCTCATTACCGATCCTCAGGAAGTGATTGATAGATGGGAGGAACACTTTCGTCAGTTGTTGACAAATATTGACTCTGTGGATGAAGAAAGTAGTGTAGCCACATCACCTGCCCGTAACATGGAACTCATTAACTTAAGACCAATACAACAAACTTAAGAACAATAGAGCACCAGGTACTGATAACATCCCAGCGGAGCTGCTCAGATCTGGTGGAGAGGAGCTGGCTGAACGCATATTGAATTTGATAACCCTGACATGGGAAAGGGAGGAGCTCCCTACTGAATGGAGGCAGGGTGTGGTTTGCCTTATTCACAAGAAGGGTGATCCAATGGTATGTTCTAAGGTTCTCTCTAATGTCTTGTTTGACCGTCTTCTCCCATATACAGAGGACTTGCTGGGCGGCTACCAGTGCGGGTTCCGCCCAAGCAGATCAACAATTGATCAAATCTTCTGCGTGCGTCAAATAATAGAAAAGTGTAGAGAGTTCAATGTCCCGTTGCACCACTTATTCATAGACTTTCGCTCAGCAAACGACACTATTAAAAGAGATAAGCTGTATGAAGCTATGACATCGTTTCAGATTCCGCAGAAACTGGTTAGAATGGCCGAAATGACGATGCAGCACTCTGCCTGCTCCGTCAGAGTCCAGGGTTCCCAGACCCCCAGCATCCCGACTAGTAATGGACTGCGCCAAGGTGATGCCCTGTCGTGCCTTTTGTTCAACTTGGCTCAAAGTTGTTCCGGATGCGGGGATCCAGACCAGGGGTGTAAAGCAAGTCAGTCCAGATATTAGCCTACGCGGACGATATTGATCTGGTTGCCCGAAGCGAAAGAGATCTGAGGAAAGCATTTGTCTCACTAGTTGAGAGTGCTAAAGTCATGGGCCTATATTTCAACGAAGGCAAGACCAAATACATGAGCACTACTGCAGGACGAAGGGATGCAGCCTTTGAAGTAGGTAATCACCACTTTCAAATGGTTGACATCTTTGTATACCTTATACCTGCAGATGGAGACCCCATGCCCGAGATAAAGACCGGACTAGCTGTTGCTAACCGACGCTATAGGGGCCACGTGAAGCAACTCAAATCACGCCTCCCGACCCACCAACTGAAATGTGAGTTGTATCGTACCTTGATCCGTCCAGTACTGACCTACGGGTTCGAAACGTGGAAAGTGGGGAAGCAAGGAGAAAAAATGCTAAGGACCTTCGAAAAAAAGATACTGAGGAAGATATTTGGAGCTGTCTGTGAAAGAGGAGTCTGGTGGAGACGAATGAACTAAGAGCTGTATGAGTTGTATAAGGAAATGGACGTAGTGAAATTCATTAAACTCAGTCGACTTCGCTGGGCTGGGCATGACGTACGAATGGCAGAAGACAATTCCGGCCAAAAAAGTATTTCTCGGGAAACCGGGAGGTACTCGAGGACGAGGTAGACCGAGGGTGCGGTGGACTGATGAGGTCGAGGAGGACGTTGCACGTGCAGGATTTCGTAACTGGAGAACGCAAGCCGCCAGACGGGACGACTGGAAGAAGGTGTTAGAGCAGGCTAGGGCCCACCCTGGGCTGTAACGCCAGCAAAGAAGAAGAAAAACGCTGCAAAGTCCTTGTCACATGGGTTTATTATTCTAGTGGACATACCTACAGAAAGGTTGGCTGTTCATTAATTGTTTCTTTCATGCGTAATAATCGAAATAGCTACTTCTGATGGTTTCCATTAATTTTGGCCCCCAAAACACAAATTAGGTACCTACGCTCTTTTTTTTTCTTTTTTTTTAAACTATCTTTGATCATTGGCAGTGCCATTTAATCGTCCTGAACCACGTCTTGACACTTTTTCTAGTGTTATTATACAAACTGATGGTGATTTCAGACGATTTCCCAGGTTTTTCACTCATAAAAAATCAATTCTGGGAGCTGAACATTTGGTAGAACTCAATTTTCCACTCTTTGGTCAAAATCGACTTCATATTCGGTCTTCTCGTCCCCAAAAACATAGAAAACGATATCTCAGAAGCTCATGTTACCAATATGTTGCTAAAACGTAAAAAGTACCTATTTTTACACACATTTTCACTCATAACACCCCTGGGTATATTCCGATCGGGCTGAAAAGTTTCGGGACACAACTAGGGCCCAAATGGAGCATGTGTGCGAAAGAACGATTTTTTTAGACCGAAAATGAAGCCTGTACACGTGATACGGACGGCGGACGGCGTACGGCGGACGGACATTGCATTTTTGGAATCTATGCACCTTGAAACGTAAAAGAAAAAAGTTTGAGGGGGTGTTATAAAAATTTTTTGCTGAGCGAATACATAGGTGTATTATTCACAGAATAATAAACCAAAAGAAGAAGTCCCTATTTTTGTAAATTATCTTTGATCGTTGATAGTGCAATTTAACTGTCTTGATTCACCTGCTGATACTACTTCTAGTGTTATTATACAAATGTATGGTGATTTAAGACAATTTCCCAGGTTTTTGACTCATAAAAAATGAATCAATCATTCGTTATTAACGCAATTCTTCATTCATTGGTCAACATCAACTTCATATTATTTGATCTTCTTTTGATCTTCTCACCTAAAAGTATAGTATATATGGATGAAACGGACGGACATTGTATTTCGGTTCACTATTCTGTGAATAATACATTAGCTCTGCAAAAAAAATTTATACCACACCCTCAAATTTTTTTCTTTTACGTTTCAAGGAGCGCAGCTTCCAGAAATGCGACGCCCGTCCGCCGACCGCCGTATCATCCGCCGAATCTACTTTATTTTCGGTCTAAAAGATTCGATCTTCGCACACAACCTCCAATTAGGCCCTAGTTTGTGTCCCAAAACTCTGCAGCCCTATCGGAATATACCCAGGGGTGTTACGGGTGAAAAACCCTGCAAAGTCCTTGTCACATGGGTTTATTATTCTATTGGACATACCTACAGAAATTTTGGCTGTTCATTTATTGTTTCTTTCATTTGAAATCATTGAAATAGCTATTTCTGATGGTTTCCACCAATTTTGGCCCCCAAAACACAAATTAGGTAGGTACGATCATTTTTTTTTTTTTTTTTCAAATTTACTTTGATCATTGGTAGTGCCATTTAATCGTTCTAGTGTTATTCTACAAACTGATGGTGATTTCAGACGATTTCGCAGGTTTTTGACTCATACAAAATCAATTTTGGGAGCTGAACATCTGGTACAACCTCAATTTTCCACTCCTTGGCCAAAATCGACCTCATATTCGATCTTCTCGTCCCCTAAAACATGGAAAACGATACGTCAAAAGCTCATGTTACCAACATGTTGCTAAAACGCAAAAAGTACCTATTTTTACACACATTTTCACTCATAACACCCCTGGGTATATTCCGATCGGGCTGAAAAGTTTCGGGACACAACTAGGGCCCAAATAGAGCATGTGTGCGAAAGAACGACTTTTTTAGACCAAAAATGAAGCCTGTACACGTGATACGGCGGACGGCGTACGGCGGACGGACATTGCATTTTGGTATATTATTCTGTGAATAATACACATGTATTCGCTCAGCAAAAAATTTTTATAACACCCCCTCAAACTTTTTTCTTTTACGTTTCAAGGTGCATAGATTCCAAAAATGCAATGTCCGTCCGCCGTACGCCGTCCGCCGTACGCCGTCCGCCGTATCACGTGTACAGGCTTCATTTTCGGTCTAAAAAAATCGTTCTTTCGCACACATGCTCCATTTGGGCCCTAGTTGTGTCCCGAAACTTTTCAGCCCGATCGGAATATACCCAGGGGTGTTATGAGTGAAAATGTGTGTAAAAATAGGTACTTTTTACGTTTTAGCAACATATTGGTAACATGAGCTTCTGAGATATCGTTTTCTATGTTTTTGGGGACGAGAAGACCGAATATGAAGTCGATTTTGACCAAAGAGTGGAAAATTGAGTTCTACCAAATGTTCAGCTCCCAGAATTGATTTTTTATGAGAGAAAAACCTGGGAAATCGTCTGAAATCACCATCAGTTTGTATAATAACACTGGAAAAAGTGTCAAGACGTGGTTCAGGACGATTAAATGGCACTACCAATGATCAAAGATAGTTTAAAAAAAAAAAAAGAAAAAAAAAGCGTACCTAATTTGTGTTTTGGGGGCCAAAATTAATGGAAACCATCAAAGGTAGCTATTTCGATTATTACGCATGAAAGAAACAATTAATGAACAGCCAACGTTTCTGTAGGTATGTCCAATAGAATAATAAACCCATGTGACAAGGACTTTGCAGCGTTTTTTGAATCTACGCACCTTGAAACGGAAAAGAAAAAAGTTTGAGGGGGGGTTATAAAAATTTTTTGCTGAGCGATTACATAGGTGTATTATTCAGAGAATAATAAACCAAAATGGGTGTAAAAATATGGTTTTTGGTGTTCTAGTAACACGAGCTTGTGAGGTATCGTTTTCCTTGGTTTTTAGGGTGGGGGGGGGGGGGGAATAAAAAATAGAATAAAAATTAAAAAAAGGCGAGGAGACCGAATATGAAGTTGATTTGGACGAACAAGCGAAGAATTGAGGTTCTAAAATTTGTCAGCCTGAAATTTACGTTAAACTTAGGTCTAGAATCGTATATTTCCCGCAAACATGCTCCATTTGGGTCCTAGATATGCTTCGAAGCTCGGCAGCCTGATCGGAATACACCCAGGGGTTATGAGTGAAAAACGCTGCAGTCCTTGTCACATGGGTTTATTATTCTCCTGGACATACCTACAGAAATGTTGGCTGTTCATTTATTGTTTCTTTTATGCGTAATAATCGAAATAGCTATTTCTGATGGTTTCCATTAATTTTGGCTCCTAAAACACAAATTAGGTACGCTCCTTTTTTTTTTAAACTATATTTGATCATTGGTAGTGCCATTTAATCGCATTGATCCACGTGCTGACACTTTTTCCAGTTTTATTATACAAACTGATGGTGATTTCAGACGATTTCCCAGGTTTTTCACTCATAAAAAATCAACTTTGGGAGCTGAACATTTGGTAGAACTCAATTTTCCACTCTTTGGTCAAAATCGACTTCATATTCGGTCTTCTCGTCCCCAAAAACATGGAAAATAATATCTCAGGAGCTCATGTTACTTCGCACGCTACTAGCATGTGTGCGAAAGAACGAATTTTTTAGACCGAAAATGAAGCCTGTAAACGTGATACGGCGTACGGCCTACGGCGTACGGCGGAGGGACATTGCATTTTTGGAATCTAAGCACCTTAAAACGGAAAAGAAAAAGTTTGAGGGGGTGTTATAAAAATTTTTTGCTGAGCGAATACATAGGTGTATTATTCACAGAATAATAAACCAAAAATGGGTGTAAAAATAGGGGTTTTCGAGGGTTTTTTAGGTTTAGTGAGCATGCGCTTGTGAGGTATCGTTTAGGGCAAGGAAATATGAAGTCGACTTTGACCGAACAGTGAAGAACTGGAGTTGTAACGAAGGTCAGCTCCCAAAACTGCTTTTTTTTATGAGTCAAAAACCTAGGAAATTGTCTGAACTCACATGAATTTGTATAATAACACTAGAAGTCGTATTACCAGGCGAATCAAGACAGTTAAATTGCACTATCCATGATCAAATATAATTTGTCAAAAATAGGAGCCTAATTCCTGTTTTTGGGGCCAGAACTAGTGGAAACCATCAAAATAGCTATCTCAATTGTTGCACATGAAACAAACAATAAATGAACAGCCAACATTTCTTTAGGTATGTCCAGTAGAATAATAAAACCATGCGATACAACAACAAGGGTGTTCAACAAGGGTGTGTTATACAAAATTTTTGCTGAGCGAACACATAGGGGTATTATTCACAGAATAATAAACCAAAACGAAGCAGGACGGACGGCGGCGTACGGCGGATGGAGAATTTTTTTCATTCCATTTTCGGATTCTACGTACCTTGAAACGGAAACCATCAAATTTTGAGGGGAAGTTAATTTTGTTTTGTCCATGCTTGATTTCAAAGGTTCATATCATTAAAAATAATAAACCACGACGGATGAACATTCTGCTCGTCGATACCAACAAACTGGTTTTCGTACGGAAGAAAAATGTAAGGCACTATCAAAATTTCCAAATATGTACTAATCATAATTTCGAAGATTTTTGATAATATTAATGATTGGTGAGCAAGCAAAAGTTAACTATACGTTTACCTAGTATGGAAATGCAACAGTCTGAGAATGTATAGATCTTACAAGTAGCAAGAAAGAATGAAATTAGTTCCACTGTGTATTTCCACAATCCACTATGTATGTCCACAACTTTCCACTATGTATTTTGAATGTTACCTTTAAGTTTGGGGAAGTAAGGGCTTTATAAAGGCTATTTACTCATTGCACAATTCTCCGCGATTTGTCGAATGCAATAATCAACATGCAGTGGAATTAACAACCCCTAGTAGCAACTTCAGTCCCCAATTACACGTCAATATAAAGTTCAGCAAGGTCAACTTGAATCGAATATAATATGTTTCCACTTCATTCAACTCAGTATAGTGAAAACATTACATGGATATTTCGCAGGAGAAGCGAGCAAGCGTGGCTATTTCAGCTAGCTTTATCACAGCTCACCAACTAATTTAGCCCCGAAGAATAATCGGTAGGTACCTAAATTTTTTACCAACTGTTTTCAAAAGCACTGAGCTCAGAAATATACTCCTTCATCTATCAAACGTCAAGATAGAAATGGAGAGCATATCGGGTTCCCAACGGTAATTGGCGATAACTGATGGTGCTGACTTCTGAATGATCACTTGTAGCGTTTCTGCTGACGGGGATAATGAGAACCGACTTGGCCGGAACTCCTCGGTTATTTCACAGGGACCCCATACCTTACCTCGGGACGCCTTTGTACGATTTATTTTTAGTTGACTAACAAGTTCCTGAAGAAGGCACCAGAAATTGGAATAAGGCGAGTTCTGTAATGAAAACAAGAATGTTGGGATTGAATAATGGGTGAACTCCCCGATGACCTACAGTGAAATTTCAACCATTATTCAACACAATTAAGGTCCTAAACAATAAAATGCAATTCCAGAGAATGTTTTTATAGCTACTTAACGCATTTCGAAAAAGCTCCCCTTAGTATTAATGAAAATTCGCTGGGAAAAGAGTCATAATATAGATTGTGGAAAGCAATAGAAATCATGTGATTTGGAAAAGCGCGGGGTCCCTACTGTCCACAGCCTTTAATTGGTTCGACGTCAACAGCTGTTGCCCTTCAGATCCAAAAGCCATCTTTATCTATCTCAAAATTTTAATTAGCTGTAATCTAGATTCCAACTGACCCACGCCGTTTTCTTATAATCCACACGACGCTATTAAGATTCTACCGTCCAAAGTACGAAATTCAGCCCCACGGATATTGTTAAACATTGTACCCACAGCAATACAAAGTTTATTTTCTCTGAAAAAGTCTGTTCACAGTTAGTTCTTGAAGTCTTTTTTTTATATTATTATTCTGTGAATAATAAACCTATGTATTCGCTCAGCAAACAATTTTTATAACACCCCCTCAAAATATTTTCTTTTCCGTTTCAAGGTGCGTAGATTCCAAAAATGCAATGTCCGTCCGCCGTCCGCCGTATCACGTGTACTGGCCTCATTTTCGGTCTAAAAAAATTGTTCATTCGCACACATGCTCCATTTGGGCCCTAGTTGTGTCCCGAAACTTTTCAGCCCGATCGGAATATACTCAGGGGTGTTGTGAGTGAAAATGTGTCTTTGATCGTTGGTAGTGTCATTTAATCGTCTTGATCCACGTGTTGACACTTTTCCTAGTGTTATTCTACAATTGATTGTGATTTCAAACGATTTCGCAGGTTTTGACTCATAAAAAATCAATTTTGGGAGCTGAACATCTGGTACAACCTCAATTTTCCACTCCTTGGTCAAAATCGACTTCATATTCGGTCTTCTCGTCCCCAAAAACATGGAAAACGATACCTCAAAAGCTCATTTTACTAACATGTTACTAAAACACAAAAAGTACCTATTTTTATACACATTTTCACTCATAACGCCCCTGGTTATATTCCGATCGGGCTGAAAAGTTTCGGGACACAACTAGGGCCCAAATGAAGCATGTGTGCGAAAGAAAGAATTTTTTAGACCGAAAATGAAGCCTGTACACGTGATACGGCGGACGGACATTGCATTTTTGGAATCTACGCACCTTGAAACGGAAAAGAAAATATTTTGAGGGGGTGTTATAAAAATTGTTTGCTGAGCGAATACATAGGTGTATTATTCACAGAATAATAAACCAAAAGTGTCAACCCGTGGATCAAGACGATTTAAATGGCACTACCAATGATCAAAGATAAGTTGGAAAAAAAAGGAGCGTACCTAATTCGTGTTTTGGGGGGCCTAAATTGGTGGAATCCATCAGAAATAGCTATTTCATTTATTTCACATGAAAGAAACAATAAATGAACAGCCAAAAGTTCTGTACGTATGTCCAATAGAATAATAAACCCATGTGACAAGGACTTTGCAGCGTTCTGTACAGTTGATTCGTTCTCTTATGAGTACTTTCTGGCTATCACAACTGTTTCAAATGAGCAGAATAAATTGATATAACTGACTAGTTATTATTGACATTTAAATGTAGCACCTAGTACGAATTGTATTTGATAATTAGTTTGACAACTGGGCGTGCAGGTATCTTGAACAAAAGAAGAAGAAAAATAAGTGTATGGTCTACAATGGGAACCACAGTCTGGAACCGATGGGCTGAAACGTTGCTAATCGGGTTGAAATGTGACGTTCCGTGTGACCTACTCCCGGGGTTGAGAATCCCAACTTTTCGGATCGAGAAGTCTCGTGATTCCTGAGGAGGCAATCACGTCACGCGATGCGGGCATTACGAACACCATAACACGACCTGCAGTTTGCTTCTCCCAACCCACCGTTAACTCTTCTCCAAAACCTTTAATGTATCAATCCTTGCTAAAATGCGATTTCTGGTTTATTATTTTATTATTTTAAACAATAAACCTTTGGAATCGGGCATGGGAAAAAAATTAAGTTTGCGTTTCAAGGAACTCGTAGAATACGAAAATGGAATAAAAAATGTCGGTCCGTCCATTATCCAGAGTTACCACGAACCAAAATGAATTAAATCGGTTTGTAACATTCGGGGTCTAGTTGATCACCGAAGCTCGGTGTTACCGTCAATCATCTCCAAACGGTGAAAAATACGGGTTGAAAATATCAAAATGCCGTAGCTCGAAAACTTCCAATATAAGGGTGTGGTTTTTATGAGTTTTATAACGATTCTAAAATGACTACGAACTTTAGGATTTTTTGAGACCACCTGGAGCGTTGTACATAGTAAGCCCCTGAACAGCCGTTCGTTCATAGTAAGGCCCTGAAGTTCGAACTGAAAAGCTTCGTCAACAAGTGTGTGAATCATAAAGGTTTAGGTATACATAACTCCAGCATAGATGATCATTTCTGAGGAACAGCTGATTATAATCACGCATGGCTTTATGAAATTGAGTTGGCTGTTCCGTGATATTATTTCATTTTAATAATGATGGTTATTTTGGACTTTGTTGATTAGTAACTACCTTGCTGATGTACCTTGTTGATAGGTAAATCCTCAGAAGGCGGAATCAGCACTTTGATAGCTTGCTGAACCCATGTGGCCCAACTACTCAGCCAAGTGATACTGAAGTAGGACTCGCGATGTAAAACCCCCAAATGAAGATGAGGTTCGGCAAGCAATCAGAAGACTGAAAAATATCAAATCTCCAGGAATCGATTCTCTGCCGAGTGACCTTTTCATCTACGCTGGTCCAGAAATGGCCAGGCTAACCTATCTTGTGCTGAAACTATGAGTATCTGCCTGCCGAATGGTATATACTTGAGTGCAGCAATTTCCGAGGAATCTCTCTTTTGTGCTATGGATGCAAGATTCTGTCGAGGATACTTTTCCATAGACTGCTCCCATATAA